>BQNB010143759.1:0-16949 GCA_026074375.1 Tanacetum coccineum | reverse complement strand
CTACTATCAACAATCCCTTTGTTCTGTAAAGCTCTTTATGGATAATCCTGCACGTTAAATAAAAAAGATTAGATTCTCTTAGGGACCCAAGCCTTTTTGGACTTGGGTCTGCCTAGTGGATCTTTCCAAGTAGCACAATTTCTAGGACTTGATCCACCATTGTATTTGGAGACTTTGTGCTAGTAATGTCTTTTTGGTCTCTAATTACAACCTGCTGAGGGCTTAACAGCAGTTTCCCTTTTTCCCTTAACAGCACTAACTGCATTTACCTCAGCAATATTAACCTTTTGTTTTGAAAAATTGGTTCTAAGTGTTGTTCTATTAAATGACTTTCTAAAAGGTGAAACATATTTATGAAAACCAGCTTTTGGTCTAGCATTATTCACAATAGGCTTAACAGTATTAACTTTCCTAGCAGCATTAGTTGGTACTGCATATCTGTTAAAATTATGCCTAGCAGTATTAATAGTGTTAGTACCGCTAGTTCTAGCAGTATTAACTGGAATCTTTCCAGTTCTAGTTAGTACTGCTTTTGGAACAAATTGGTTTTGATGATTCACTCTTTGTACATTGTTCATACTAGCATAATCCTCCCCCTTGATCTAGACCCCTTACTCATCCCTTTTGAGTTATTCAGCTTGTTTAGCCATCCTTTTCTTATGAAAATCAAATCACAATCTCTAATAAGATGGCTAAAACTTCCACATACAAAACATGCTTTTGTAGTAAACCCATATCCCAAACCCAATTTTTTAGATATTGAACCACTACAATCCTTTTTGTCAGGTTTAGGACTCTTACTGCATGTGTTTTGTTGTTTAACAATTTGCCTAGGAGTTTTTATATGCTTAAGAGTATTAGCAAAACTACGTGTTTCCTGTTCTTTTGAGGGTAGAGACACATGTTTATCTTCACTATCTGATTCATACTCCTCAATGATAGGAGCATCAGACCAAACTTTAGGTTTACTTACTACTTTGGGTTTATTGACAACTGGTTCATGCAAAGATTCATGTGTTTCAACACTACAATTTGATTCACATGTATCAAAGTCACTGCTCCTAGCATCAGATTCACTAGGTTTAGATTGCTTTGGACCATATGAAAATTGTGAGTCATCTATTTCTTTATCAGGTCCAGAAGGGATGTAGATCCCTGTCATTGGAGGGGGAACTGCATGCATCCCCTCTGCATATCTATCATTCACAGGACTATTTTCTGTTTCACTTGTCCTACTAACAAACACACTTTGGAAAACTTCATTTTCATAACTTAAAACACCTTTATTCAATTGATCACCATACCCAAGCCCAGCCTTATCCCTAGCACTCATCTGACTATTTAGCAAAATATTAAGATTTTTAGAAGAGTTGTGCCATTTTTCTACTTTAGCTTTTAAATCTTCTTTTTCTTTTTCAGCTTCTGCCAATAGTTTCTTATGGTATGTAAGGACATCAGTTTTATCATCTAAGTCAATTTTCATAAACCTTATCTTTTCCTCATACCAAAGTTGACCTTGTTGATGAGCAACTAATTGTGCTTCAACTTTCTTTAAAGCTTGAGTATATGCCTGTATTTCTATACTGGCATCTCCAAGTTGTTCCCTCTGTTCATCATATAATTTTTTAAGTTTAGCATAAGACTCTTTACATTATTTGGAATAAGAAGTTACCTCTGTGTCTGAACCTGAACTGTTGCAAGCCATGAAAGCATAGTTCTCTTGTTCATCTTCTGAGTGACTGGTCCAATCAACACCTTCTCCATCAAGAGTCACCAAAGCTTTAGAGTCCTCATGTTTACCAGATCTTCTCTCATTGTCTTTTTCCTTATTCCTAGTGTTCCAAGCATCTCTCCTCCTCCCATCTTGATTCCCCTTGGATTTGCACTCTCTAGCAAAATGTCCTGTCTTATGACAACTGTAGCACTCGACTTTGGTTTTGTCAAAACCAACCGGTTCCTTGGCATCAAATTGTAGCTTTCTACCTGTCTTTTTGTAGAACTTTTTCATTCTCATGGAAATCATAGCTACCTGCCATTTCAAGTCCATTTCTTCTAAATCAAACTCATCAAGCTGTTCCAGATCTTCATGATCCAATTGTGGACAACTGGATTGATTTGCAAGTAAGGAGTATGATGAAGTATGTTCATACTGTGAGTTATGGCCAGAAGAGTTAGAAACACCATAAGCGGTACTAACATCATTAGTACTGCTAGTGTTCTCTGAAACGAATGCCACATTTTGTGTGCTAGAGGATGATGCAGTAGAGCCTTTAACATCAGACTCAAAAACTCTAAGATTATTATACAGATCATCAAAACTAAGACTGTCCACTCCTGGCTTGGTCCTCATTATTAAGGAAACCTGAGACCGGGCAGAAGGTAGAGACCTAAGGAACTTCTGATTTGTATCTTCAGTGGAAATGCCTGCACCATGAATCTCTAGTTGACTCAGAAGACTCTGAAACCTGTCACTTGAGTTTGATACAGAGAAGCCTTTAAACTGTTGCTTTAGAATATACTTCTGCATCTTCTTTGATTCATCATTTCCACCAAATCTAGACTTGATAGCTTCCCACATTAGAATCAGTCATTTTATGAAATTTAGCAAGATGATCTTCCGGTAAAGCCATAAGCAATGTAGTCCTTGCTTTTCTTTCTCTTTCTCTGGCTAAAGTTTCTTCTGCAGTCTTAGGAGGTAAAACCTTTATTAAACCATTTGTATCAGTTGAGACACTCACGGGTCCATTTCCTCTTTGAATAAATTCCCAGATAGGATAGTCTGTATGAGCCAAATAATGTTTCATTTTCATAGCCCATATATCATACTCTCCCTTCTTGAGAATAGGAAGTTTGATTGTTGAAACAGTGTGAGGAGTTTGTTGTGTTGGTGTTTATGATGGTGGTGGTGGTGGAGGTGGAGCATCAGCATCTGATCTAGACATGATTAGTTTTTAAAGAGTAAGGGTTTACTAAACAGATGTGATCTGGTTCTTCTTATTCAGAGTTTCTCTTCAGGCTCTGATACCACTTGTGGATCCCCTTGAATATGGATCTTACTACCTTGTTAAGGGTTGTAGCTAATATGAATAGATTCATACAAACTACAGAAGAAACAATTATTAAGAACACTATAAGTTATGTGGAATCTAACTTATAATGCAAAGAAGAACAATGAATATTGATAACTAAGCTTTTATTTTGATTGCTAACTATTAGATTGACAATGAACTGATATTGATTGATTTTTCTAACTATGTCGTAAGGGTTCCTTTTATACACCAAGGAAAACCCTAATCCTGGCTTACAAAACACGTAAAAGATAATGCATATCTTTTCCTATAATATCTCATGCATATCTCTTAAACGGCACTAACTATTTTATACTAACGGTACTAACTATCTGAGCAGTACTTAACATTTTATACTGTCAGTACTAACTATTACTAGCGGTACTAAGTATATAACTAACGGTACTAAGTCAGGAATGTATAATTCCCAACAGTGGTGGATTTGATGAATTAGATAAATAGACGTGTAAAGTGTAAACAGTGAAGGAGTTGAGGAGTTGTGTAACCGGCGGAAGGAGATGAGGGGTTGGGTAAACAGGGGAATAGCTACAGAATGAATGTTGCAGAATAAACCATTAAATTAAGGGATTGTATCTTTTAATATAATAGATGTATATTTATTATTTATATTAATATAGGATTCGACGAATGAACACTAACGGTCGTTAATTAGTTAATTAACTGTAACTAACTAATAAGGTTTTTTAATTAATGGGTAATTAAATGTAATTAACCATAAGTAATTAGAAAAGTCAAAAAGTCAACCCCAAGGGGTGTTGGGCTTTAGTATGATCGGTTAGGAGGCCCAAAGGGGAATGGATTGGGTTTTGAACTATCTTTTCCTACAAGGTATCTATTTTAGGTAAACCCTAAATACATCCCTATATATAAGGAGGATCCTATAGCTCATTATGATCATCTATGGTTTTCTCTCCTCTTGAGTTCGATCGCATAACAAAATCCCTAGGGGATTTCTGGTTTGTTTTCTTGGTGTTATCATATTCGTTGGTCAAGAACTAGCATTCAGGTGATACTGCTAGACGTTTAGTGTATGAACTTCGTGGAGATTACTTCCTTTTAGTAACTAGAAGTAGTTTTCTGTAAAGCATGTTTATTACACACGTGCATGTACTTCAAGATTCCTACGTTCGTCACTAGCTTGGCTGCTAACGGTATGTTTCCTTATTTATGTTTTATGTGTTAATTACATGTCCTATATGAATCGATATGTTGCGTAGCTCGTAGAATATCATGTGTAATATTATTTGTTATTAGATAACAATTTCCAACAGTGGCATCACGAGCCAAATCATATAGCGTAATAATTACATAAAAAACGTAAATATATGTAAAATATGCGCCTCATATGTGTTATTTGTTGCCTTTTTATGTGAAAATTATTTTAAAAAATTATTTAGTGAAATAATCTTGCTTATAATTGGTCACAAAAATAAGGAAATAAATTAATATGGGTATATTTTACACATTATGTAAAATATGTTGCCTATATATGTGTAATTATTACCCTTTATGTGAAAATTATTTTAAGAAATTATTTATAGAAATAATCTTGCTTAAAATTGGTCAAATAATTATGGTTATAATATATAGGATATATTTTACATGAATCTTCTAAAATATTATGTAAAATCTTACGCCTAAATATGTGTAATTGTTTGCCTTTTATATGAAAAGTATTTTAGGAAATTATTTTTAAAAATAATCTTGCTTAAAATTGGTCACATAATTATGGTAATAAATATAGGATATATTTTACATAATCTTCTAAAATGTTTAAAAAAATTATTTACGTTTTAGATTTGCTATAAATATTTGTTGCTTATTTATCATGTTATAAATTGTCAACTATGAATTACATGCATGTAACCCATGGTTTATGAAGCTTAAATATTTATATGCATGAGAATTTGTTATGAGAATTATTTAATTGCAATATTCAGGAAGACCATTTTATTGAATTAACTGCATAACTGATTTTAGTTTAGTATGATTAATTTTGCTTAATATGTTTTGCATGTTATATATTTGGGGCGTTTTATAATTATGCAAAAACGATTTTTAAAATTAATATGGACTAAAAGTGCATGATGTTTATTGTGTGTATATTGATACATACACTTTACAAAATCATGGACTATATACGTAAATTTTGAATTTTCTTGCAACGTTCTATAACGCAAGGGTTTAGTGGTTTCCGCAAGGGAACCCGCGACGGAACATGCAAGAATACACAAACTTTACATAAATGGTTTTAACAGTATTTTAAGTATGTCATAATCGTTACTATGGTTTGATTATTTCTCATGGGGAATTAACCTTATTCATAGTAAGATCTTTTATACTTAGAAATATTATAAAAGTGGTAACCCTAATTTTATAAATGGCATGAAAATTTATAAAATTGAGGAATTTATAGAAAGATTTTAAAACAATCAAAAATGGAAAGGTTTTAAAATAAACTAGTGTCATAAGGCTGTATGCATGCTTCCTTATACACAAATTTTGGTAATATTGTTTTATCAATTTATACCCTAAAAAGTTAAGTCGGTGTCATCCAAGTGTGAAATCACTTAAGTTGGTTCTTTTACTCTAAGACATTCTTAGGTGAATTTGAAAAACAAGGTAATATAACAATCGTATGGTCAGACCTAAGACTGTAAAATTACAAATGGAGTATTGGACGACTTAATCGAGTATGGTTGGTCAAACCTTCGACCCGAGGCACAAGATGAGGTTAAACATGCTACTTTACATTATAATTCTGGATTATATTGCCTTATGCCCCCATAATGGCTAAGAGTTGCACATGTTGGCAATTATCTCCCGCATATTACCTTTTGAGTTATACCATTTCTAGTAGATCAACTACATTAATGGTATATCATCAAGTTAGATCTTAGACTCTTACTAAAATTAATTGTTTACTTTAAAATAAACATGGGTAGTTAATTTTTTAAGAGATAATTATCGAAAATACCGAAAATGAACTTTGTAAGCTCTTTTAATGTATTTATGCAACATATACCGTAAACAAAGTTTTGTTCTTACTTCTGAAAGACAAACTGTGTCTATTTTCCTTGGGAAAATAAGACTGTTTCATATACTTTTCACTTTGGAAAAGTTATAATAGGAATGAATGGATTATCCTAAATTCTAATCGAACTCATACCAAACTTCATGTTAAGTTCATTGGACTTCTTATTCTTTCAAGATTACTTCAATGTCCTTTTTTGGTTTTGAAATCTTTGAATCATAATAAGAAGTTTGGATAACTAGAGAACTTGTATCTATGGCTACCAAGAATAAAATATCTTGTTGTAAACAAGACATATTTATGAGTTTTGATTGAAAGATGGAAATATCACCACAATACTGTAAAACGCAATAACTAGAGAACTTGTGTCTATAGCTGTTTTCTTAAATCAGTAAGAAACGCTACACACCCTTGAGGTAAAGTGAGCTGATAAAGGAGGAATTGCATGCCAATTTTTCAAGTTAATAAGTAGCTAAGATGGCTAAAACTTGAACACACTTCTTTGAATATCTAAGTACTTGCTTACTAGTCCATGTGACTTATACTAGCAATAATGTGTAGACATTCAAGAATTGAAAAGAAGCATAAACTGCTACTTACTTGTCACTAGTGAAGAAACACTCACACTGTTGTTAGATCTAATAGGAGTAATGCATTTTATGAAATGAAATTGACAAACTTGCAATGTTGTCAAATTCAGTAGGGGTTATGAGTTGTTTCCTCATAGGCATACTATTTTATTTTTGGCTTGGCTTGAAATAATTAATTGCTTTCCATGTATGAAACATCTTTATTTAGTAGAGAATCACTGTGTATTATCTTTGATAACTTGTTGTCTTTGAGATGTCGCTTCCGTTAAATGTTATCTTTGATAGTTATGCACGATTCCGTATTAATATATGGAGTTCTAAATATATAATATATATTAGTTGCAAAACTCGCCCGATGGGTGGGTATGACTTATGATTATTGTTTTCATTTTTATTTTTAACTATATTTTTTTAAATAAATTTCTTTATTATATAAACATTTTTTAAACCATTTTGTTTATGTAATTGTTTTTTTAATAAAGTTTTCAAGAATGAAGGTGTATCTATTGTTTGTTTGTCCGATGGAAGGGCATGTCTTGTAATTATTGTTTAGCTTTTTTATTTTGGTAATTATTGGTTTTTAAAAATTGTGATAATTTACAAACTGTTGAGTAAATGTCAAATGAGGCGAGTATACACTAATTTAATGTATTAAATAGCTAAACATAAGGTTTATGTTCCTGTTATCACTTTTGATCCCGCACAGCTCATACATTTCTTTAACACATTTCGGATTTATAAACTTATGTTTAAAAATGCTAACTTCAAACATGCTGATTTATCCAACCACCAATTTTTTAGTCTTTTTTCCCTTTTATAATTAACATACTTAACTTCCATTACGGAAGCCATGACCTAATGCCAAAGGGAACATAGATTGTCATTCTAATAAATTTGAAACTAACGTAACTAATGCTATTGAAGTAGTATTATATGAGCCAAATAACGCTTAGCCAAAAGATATAGTATGGTTTATGAAATCTAAGGTCTAATATTCGGCCAATTAGTCCCTAGGTTAGCCAAACACCCACATAAAATTGCGATTTCTATTCTACACGCATTATCTACACATGGGCAGGCATGACTTATAATTATTGTTTACATTTTTTTATTTTGTTAATTATCGGTTTTTAAAAATTGTATATTATACAACGATTGTCTTAAGCATAGTAGCAAGGTTTGTTAATTTGTTTGTGTTTATGTAAGTGTTTTTTTTTTGTAATAAGCAATATAACAAAAAGAAATCAGTAACTTATAACCATAAAATCTAACTTTCTAAATCATCACTCCCACAAGAATCGTTTCATCAAAACTCTAAAAATCTCCAAGGTATTGATCGATCGATATCTTTTTCATATAATAAAGAAATTTAAAAAACCAATATTTAGCCAAAAATAAAAATGAAAACAATAATCACAAATCATGCCCGCACATCGGGCGGGCTTACCGAGAACTATTTCTAGTGCGCGTGTCTTGCAATGACTATATCAATGAAGAGTGAGTTATGTGATATAAAATTAATTCAACAAATAAATTATGAATAAGATGCACATTTGCAGGTTATGGCAAATTGGTTTTAGATGCATATTCTATGCATACTACAAAGTTGTAATTTCCACACTATAAAAACATAAAAAAAACTTAACTGGTTTATCTTATGATATTAACACTGCTAATGAACACGTGAAGGTATACATTGGTTGAAAGTGTGCCGGCTATTGATGAAGCAACGTACAGGAGGGCCGGCTCTATTCCAGTAAGTACATGTTTTAACCTCCAAAGTAGATCTTCCCAATGGGGGTGCCAAAACAATTGTTGCTCCTCTAGTAGACTTGCATGGTTTAGGAGTAAATGAACCTGCAGCACCTAGCTCTTCTGGTGGGAATTTTCTTCAGGATCTTCTTGATGTCTCCAGTGAGACTAAGTCCTACAGAAAAGGAAAAGGAGGATGATTCACATGAAAAGGTATGATCCCTAATTATCTGAAGTAGCTTTGGCTAAAAAAACTCATTAAAAGAAGTAAGTGAAAAAAGACTTTAAAAGGACTATTCACAAGACACAACCTAGTGGTTCTGGTACGTTTTCAAAAAACCTCCAAGTTTGAAAAGATCACTCCAGACCATCACAAGTGAAGGAACTATGAAAACCGCAGGTTCCCGATGTGACAGAAGATGACTTTACTGAGAGTGAATCTGAGTCTTGGGGTAATGATGAAGACGATAGCAACAACGAACAAGAGGCAAGTGATAAAGACAGTGGACAGGAGTATGAAAGTGAAGATCAAGAATCTAATTCAGAGCAAGATGAAGAATTTGATAATGATAATCAAGAAAAGGAGGAAGTTAATCAAGAAAATGAATATGAAGATGATGAGATTGAAAGTGATGAAGATAAAGGAATGGATGATACTACCGACCAATTTGATGATGATGTAGACGCAAGACTGAAAGAACCCACTCAGACTGATAACGAAGTTGTTCAATGATAGGGGTGCTGATGCATGAAATGATTGACCGCTCGAAATAAACAAATTATAAATAACAAAAACAAGGGAATGAAAATTTAGAGACTACTCAAGAACAAGTTGTTGAAGATGCTCATGTGATAATTTCTACTGTTACGAAGAAGACTGAAGTTCCTGCTACTAGTTCTTCTCGTTCATCCAACTTGGCATCAACATTCCTAAATTTTTTAGATATTCCTCATAATAATGCAGAAATTGTTTCTCCACTAGATGTTCATGTCCACCATGAAGTCCCGAGAACTCAGGCACCCACGCGTACAACCATACCGGTATCTGTTACACTGTATCCATCACCTTAATCACAACATTTCCTCATCAAATCACAAACCTTCACTCCCCACCAATACTAACAACGATCCACTCCACCGCCGACAATTGAAACACAAATCCACTATCAACACTTCCTGACTTTGCATCATCCCTTTTGATTCGAATAATAAATAACAGCATTGGAAAAAAAAAGTTGCTGAAAATAATAAAGGACCCTCTAACAACATCAAGTGACATCTTTAGGTTGATGACATCTAGACACAAGGTTGGATAAACCAGAGAAGAATTCATGAACTTCCTTTCAAGTCTACCTCCACGGCAAAGAATCAAAGAGCAAGTAAAAGATCACTAACCTTAGATTTTGCCCAAGGAGTGTCTAACTTTGCATCACCAGAGATTGAAAAGTTGATTAAAGAATCACGTGATGAAGATTACACTAGCAAAAAGGTGTCATTTTCAACCACAATCTACTTATGAGGAGCCTAGCTTACACTTAAACTGAATTTGAGTTAAAGAAGATTCTTCTCTACAAGATGGAGAAAAGTGAGTCATATCTGACTGCTCCTTAACACCGAGATTGCTATGATGGTTTAAAAAAATCTTACACTTTCGACAAAGATTTCTTTTATTCTTATGATGTATATTCATTGAAGCGTGGCCAAAAAGACAAGGATAAAATGGTAAAGAAAGACCCTCTGCTGGATCAGACCGAGGGTTAAAGAAAAAAAGCTAGCAAAGATGCAGACCACCAATGGGTCTGAAAAAAAAAGATTCACCGTCTGGCATCTTTTCAAAGGCACCATTCTCAACCGAAATATACTGGAAAGTCTGTTTAATCAGAGGAACCAGTGTTCGAGGTTGCAGACTCAGATATTAATTTCATTGGAAAGGATATTAGAGATGCTATAAGCTTCACCGCAAAGGTAAGTGCTGCCAAGAGGATGCTGATAACCCGCCTTTTCAGGGCGATATTATGTCAAATATATAGTATACGTATTCTAAAAGATTCTACGAAATTACTTTTGACCAAAGTAAAATCTAAAATCTCCCGGGTCATTTTTCGACGAGGCGTGCAAAGGAAAGTCAAAAGTCGGTTTGACATTTGATGTTTGAATAACAAAGAATTGATTGGATTTGATTTCTAAAACTATGGGAAAAATAAGTAAGGCAAACTAAAGATGAAAGTTATTAAAGCTAAACCCTACAAACGATAACGGGAATCCTAAAAACGCGACTTAAAACCTAAATTATCAAAATTTTAACCCTAAAATTATTTTTTTTAACCTTTACAAATCCTAAATGACTAAAATGTGAGAACAAAGAAAACTAGACCAAAAACGAAAGTAATTTAAGCTTAAAAACATGAAAAACGTGAACGGGATTCAATCCTGTTCTTTAAAAATTCAAAATCTAAAATTTTAACCCTACGAAAGCAAATCTAATTTTTCTAAGTCCTAAATGATAAAAGAAAATTTTCTTAAAAAAATTAGATTTTCTTGACTTTTTTATAATTTATTATGAATTAAAAACGATTTTAATGAAATTAAATAATTAAAAATACTAAACTAATTATAAAAATTCTGAAAAAATTAGCAAAAGTAGCTTGAACAAAGCTTATCTTAAGAAAAATAAGGTGGGTCAAATAGCTTATCTAAATAAGCTGAAATAAGCCGAAAAGGGCTTATAAGCTAAAGGGCTAAAAAAGGTTAAATGAATAATGTGTGCAACTTGAAACAAAAAAGACCCATGGGTAGAGTGGTTGAGTGTGTGTGTGTGTGTTGACGCTTTGGAGAGGTTGTGGAGGTCACGGGTTTGAGCCCTGCTCACCCATGACTTCCCAACTTCCCAAGTCTTTTTTGAAAAACATTTATTTATTTATTTTCTTTTTGCAAGCTTGTAAAATAAGCTAAAATAACCAACTTTAAAAAACTGACTTTTTATAAAACTTAAAAATAAGATGGTAACAAGGCAAAATAAGCTTACAAGTTTGTCTTTTTTCTTTACACTACGACTTAAGCTAAACTGTTATGCTTTCTTATGACTAAATAAGCTAATGGAAAACAAACTAAGCTAAAACAGATTTGGCAACTAGCATACACCTAAAATAGGCACCAAAGGAACATAAAATAAGCTAAGAAAAAACAGAGCATATACCACAGAAAAAGGGCAAAGGAAGCTAAAAAGCTAAAAATGACAATCACACAGCCTAAGGGGGCACTTTTGGGCTTAATTTTAAGCACCAAACTGGATCCTTATGGCTATGAGGCTTCTAACACTGAAGAGCTTGTCCTAAGGGCTTTCTAAATCAGCAAAGAAAAATGAATTTGAAACACAATTAAGCCATGAAAAATGCTTATGGAAAATGCTGTTTGGCTCAGTATGTACTGATTTTTCAAGTTTTTGAAAAGAAAAAGGCAAACTGCAGGGCTAATTTTAAGCTAGAAAAAGACTTAGAAAGAACAAATTAAGCTTAAAGCAATGACTTTTGACAACTAATGTGGCTTATGGCTCAACAAAATTTAGACTCTAAAAAACAACTTTAAGTAACCTAAATTTGAAAATGAAAAATGGCTTTTTAAGACTGAAAACTACTTAGACAGATTTGGCAAAACTTTTACAAAACCAAAGCTACTCAACCAAATCTTAGACTACTGCATTAAGACAACTAAAACAACATTAACCCAATGCTTGAAGGCTGTTTAAAAAGTCCTAATCAAATAAGATGTCCAAGACTATTTTGAGACCATAGTTTTAAACATGTCATAGATAAAACCATAAAACTCTTATATAAACTTTAAAACTTTTTGAAACTTGATTAAAATGACTAAATTTAGCTTGTTAAAGTTGACAGAATGACCCAAAGAATTTTAAGACTCAGTTTGACCCATTTTGGGTCTTAACCCAAACACCCCTTAAGAAATTTAAAGTCAATTTTTAAGGTGATTTCTACTGATTTAAACTAAATTCTTTTAAAACAGATAACAAGCAACTAAAACCAAGCCATATTAAGCATTATTAAAGCAGAAATAAGCACTTAGGACAAGCAAACAAAGATAAGCTGGTAAAAACTAAAACTGACAGTTTTAAACAAAAACTTAAATAAATGACAAATAAGCAATAAAAAGGCATAAACAAGCAATAAACAACATAAATAAGCAACAATAAGCAGTAAGGAAGCTAAAATAAGCAGTGCTACAGTAATAAGCTAAGAATGGAAAATAAGAAACTCATAAGTGTCCAAGCTTTTGAGAATGATTCAAAGACTACCAATCCATTATCCTAACACCTCCCATGAGGTTCTAACCCATGGCCATCCCCAATTTACCATGCTCCATGAAATTTGACAGTTTAATAATTTTTTTTGTGATATTTAGGGACTTTAATCACTATAAGCTATTGAAAAGCTTATAGTGAACAAGTTAACAACTTAATTGGATAGTAGAACAGATTATGAAAGCTTAACAAATACTTTTTAAAAATCAATGGCAGTAATATCAAAAACAGATTTTAACAATAAAACTTGAATTTTCATTAAACTAAAAAAATTACAATGCTTAAAAGGAAATTACAATAAACTTAATGTAAGCTGAAAAAATAAACTAGCTGCCCTTAGGCTTACAAAGAAACCATATTTATACTAAGTCTTCAAGGTCTTGGGCCCTTTGAAGTGTGTTACTTCTGAGTGAGAAACTGAGGGTGTTGTTTGTTGTGTGAGTAGCTCAAAGTCTTCATCTCAGCTATTGATTTTTCTTGCTCACCAATCCTAGCAATCACAGCCCTTGAGTTATTGTCTTGATTCATCAACGAATGAGAGTTTATGGGATTGCCAAGGTGGCAAATGAGCCATGTGATGTGAGGTTATGATGGGATGGTGATGGTTTTGTTGTAGGGTGAAGGGTGTAGGAAAAGGATGGGTGAGCAGGGTTCTTGGCGGGAAAATGAGTTTTTATATGTTTTGGGGATAACTGTGCATAAATTTGTGGTTATGGAAATATAAGCCCTTCAAGTTGTATGGTCCTTTTTCAAGTATGGTCCTTGTGGTGCAAACTATATAGGAGGATTGGCAGATTTGGCCCTTGTCGTTTGCTAGGTGTTTGCATCGTTAGTCCCTAAAGGACTAATGGTGTAATAACCATAAGGACTAACGACAGTAATATGATTGGGCCTCAAATATTTGTTTTTGGGCCGTGTAGTAAGATAAGGATTTGGGCCATGTTCCATTCATAATGTTTAAATGGGCTGACCCGGCCCATTAGATGGGTACAGTGGGCCCATTTAACATTTCTTCGATGTCGGCTTTGTCTTTGACTTTGACTTTTTGGTGTTGACTTTTTGGTTGACTTTGACTTTGGCTTTTTCACGCTTTTCCATTTCGTGCTCGGTTTTGTCCGTTTTGGCTTAATTTTTTGTCCTTTTGTCGGATATCCGTTTCCTACACAATATAAGTGAAAAGATACAAATACAATGTATTTTTGGTACGTTTTTTGTCATTTAAGTCCGTTTTTAAAGGTCAAAGGTATGTGTATTTAAGTCATATCAGATGCCATCTTATGCGCTCTGTTTCAGCTAAATATAGAGGAATGTGAAACTCATGACCAGGATATACTGGGTCTAGAATCTAAAAATGAGGAACACTGCGAGACAAATATAGCCAAATGACAATTAAACATCAAGGGAAAATATCATTACAGAAAATATAAGCTAGAGATGACAAAATGGGAGAGAGGGCAATGGGTGAAAATTAGGTCCTTTTAGAACATAGACCCACGAACACGTTTCTTGTCAATTCTTTTATAAATATATGATATTTAATGCGTAAATTACTGTTAAAACTCGTTAGACCCGTTGCCCCTTTAGCTACAAGTACTATTTGACCTTATTTAAAAAAACACAAACCAAATCGAAACACGAGCAAGCAATTAGGTTGACCCACAACACTACTTGTTCAAATCTAACATTTTTAATAGTTAGTATGTACAAAAACAATATAATCATAGTGTTAACCAATCTTCTATAAAACATTTTGGGAGGTTGCATTCATTTCAATAAAACTTTGAGTGACTTTCAACCTATTCGACCAAATAGCTAATAGTTATTATTTAAACCCTTTGAGATAAAAGCCTCCTAAATCAATTCATTTATAATTAAATGGTTGAAATTGCCATTTCTATTCTAAACACATTATCTACACATGGCTACCTTAGGAGATAAGCCAAATGGAATATCAAACCGCACTTCAAATGGCACTGATGTTTCATTCAAGAGTATAACCTGACAAAAAAAACTTTTACAAAAACAGAAACCAGTTAAAAGTAGAGCTGAACATGGCTTAAGAGTTGTCTTTACCATTGAGTACAACCGCACCAACTTTGTGTACCTCTCAACAGAAACATCAATTATTACAGGTACTACATAACCGTTGCTTGTGTGTAATCTCTTATTCCTGTCAAATTCTTTAAAACCTTTTGACATATCCCCACCATTATCAACTCCTATATTATTAGTTGAGTTTGAAAAATCCACCTCAAAAGATCTCACACCAACCAGATCAATGGAAACAGGAGTTGACAGTGTGGAAGTTCCCTCACGTTGAATAATGATATAATGATGTTGTGCATCAGCAAGTTTTCTGTCACCTAGATTGTCAGAAGAATGGCTAGTCCTGAAGTTAAAGATTTGTTCATCTGGGGTAGTATCGTTAATATACACTGGATATGAAGAACCTGGCTGCACATATTTTCCATCTTTTAATGATGACATATCGAAACCATCAACTGTTTAAGAACCTTTAGAGATATAAAATCCAGCGGCAATGAAGTTAAATTTTCAAGTGTATATGGAGCCTATCTGCTGGTATGTGCATTTTTATTGGTGCCATTCAGCTCCATCAGATCCCAAGCATCCTTATCCTTAATCATATCAAATGTTCTGAAAGCAACCTTCAAAGAAAATTTAGGGAAAAAAATTAGTACAGCAACTAACAATATATGACTTAAATGACCTTTTATATATTCAGATCAAGCAAAATGGTGTTGCATGGACCAAAATGCTTTGTGCATCCTTCAGTTTGCAAAAAGGTGAAATAGATTCTAAAGCAGTTTAGTGATGACGACAATTATATATACAAAATAGCAAGATAATAAAATGCCTCAATTAAGGATTCTGTAACATTAATATTGAGATTCATTGCTGACTCAAGATGAACATCAGTCATGATCGGGCTGTTCTGGAGAGCGCTCTTCCCATGCTCTCTTCTTAAGCTTACTTGAAACTTCCAAGGTTCAAGAAAAGGCTCCCACAACACCTGGAGCCATAACAAAAAATAGGTTATAATCCTACATAAACTACACAAGTTGGAATAATATCACTTGCTGCGCCAACAATAGTTTACCTTGTGAATGTTATTGTAGTTCACTTGAAGCTCACTTTCAATTGATCCTTCCATTAAATTTTCTGTTACGATACCATGAAATAACAAGCTTCCCATAAGAATTTCAAGTAGAGGACCATTGGAGCTCCACTGCATAATCACAGTCACAAACAAATATTAGTTCCACTGCCTAATTTTTTTATTTATGAAAACAGATCTATTTGTGCGAACTAAAATATTATGAAATTCAATCAGAAGTTGTGATATATATATAAACGTGGTAAATTTGACCCAGTTATAGATGATTAGCTTAAATAAAGCATTCGTCAATCAAACATCTAGAAACGTACATTTTGATCGGTCAAAAGAATGGAAAGCTTTTGTAGGTAAAATCTGAAATTTATACTGAACACTGGAGGTTGAGGAGACTCTGACTTCTCAGGAAACATAAATTGTATGGTTCGCAAGAAGTAAAAGATATCATGTGAATCGTCTATCTGCAATTGAAGAGCACAAAGTATAGTGAAATACCTCATCACCTAGTGGCTCTAATCGCAAGGTCTTTTCCGTTGATTTTCTAGAAAGATTAATTCTGTTGACTTTAACTTTTGTGGGATCTACATCTTCCAAGACCTGAATCACCACTAAATAATGTAAATTTAATCTGCAATGTAAAGTAAATAAAGTGAAGAAATAAAATTTAAAGTTTACATATATACATGACCAGCCCATCCACATTCAGAATTAAAGCATCTCCATATTGCAACCTTCCTGAATACAAGGTGGAAACAAAAATTTCTCTAAGATGTCCAAGACTGTAGATAAGCATGAGATCAAACACTCTTCCTTCCCATAAGAAAGTTAAATGCGATAAACCATTTAGACTCGAAAAATCCTATAGAAGATTATTCTATTTGATTTACTTACTGACGAGTCAATACAGTAAACAATATCTATTAAGCAATATACCATTGATTTTATTTTTTATTATAAAAGTAAGTTGTTTGGCACGAATGTCAAAAGTTTAAAAAACATATGAGATTGAATTCTATGCTAACCGAATTCTGTGAAT
>BQNB010143758.1:0-12544 GCA_026074375.1 Tanacetum coccineum | reverse complement strand
GTTTTTCATTGTTCTTCTTAGTACTTGTGTTAAGATTCCGCATTAGCACATAATATTCATAGTCAGTGTTTCTATATAGTTAGCTCCCTCTCAGTCGACATTATTCCTGATTCTCACTTTTTCTCATTTTTAATCATACTTAAGGACTTCTAGGAAAATTGGTTAGTACCGTTTAAGAGATATGTATGAGATATTCTAGGAAAAGATATGTATTATCTTTTACGCGTTTTATAAGTCTGTTAGGGTTTATCCTTGGTTTATAAAAGGATCCCTCATGGCATAGTTAGATATATCAGTTCAATATTCATCTCATACAATCATATCTCATAGTTAGTAATCTGTAATCACTCAAAGCAGATTAATAGAAATCATTATTTAGTTTTTCATTGTTCTTCTTAGTACTTGTGTTAAGATTCTGCATTAGCACATAGTATTCATAGTCAGTGTTTCTATATAGTCAAACTGTATTTATACAAGTTGGCTATCACCCTTAGTAGGCTACAAAGATCTATTCAGTTAGGGACTCACATTCTTTATCTTCCTTACAGTGTTATATCACAAGAGATAAATACGTGTCACCTACAAATAGCAAAATGAATAAAAAGAAAGCAAACTATAAAAACAAAAACTTGACGTAGTCTTAAAATCAAACAAGTGTTTGCTTTACTTTTGAGCAAAATAAGAATTTGCCTAAAGAAGTTTAAGTTTAAACCCTTTTTAATCCTAACTAACATATAATATCACAAGAAAATAACATTAATTACATGTAAGAATTAAAAAAAATACCTACGAAATTAAATCACTTATATTTGCTTTATTGCACATGTGATATTAATCAAATGTGGAATATCATAACTTATGTCACATTAATGCCTTTATCACATATATTCTATAATTATTTAATTTTCACCGAGGGATATTACAAGTTAGGGTAATAATTGTTACCACAGTGAATCGTAGTTTAATAAATAATTCACTTTTTTTATCACGAGTGATATTACAATCCTCATGAAACATGTGTTTAATCCAAGTGAATCTTAGTTGATAAGAGGTTATTTTATCTCACCATGATATTATAACTCATTGGTACTCTGCGTAAGCCACATAAGAATCTTAGTAATAAAGGTTTCCGAAAGCGATTTAGCATAGTTTAGTTCATGGGGTTGAATGTTTGTTATAGAGTTTAAAGTTTACTAGAATCAGTTATGATTTAAACCGAGTGTTGGGGTTGGTTTGTAAAGTTTTATGGTTAGAGGGGAGTTTAGGTTTTTGTAGAAAGTTTAGTGACTAGTGAAGTTTTTTGGTACAAAGTAGGTTTAGGTTAGTGTTTAATTTTGTGGTAAGATGTGTTGAGGGTTTGATATAGGGTTAATTTATGAGATTTTTGTATAGAAGTCCTTAGGTTGATGTTTGTATATATTTATAGTTATGTATATATATAAGTTGTATATTATCCTGACTTAGGTTTTTTGGTTTTTATAGTTGGTTTAGGTTATGGATGTTTGTAATAGAGTTAGATGTTATGTATATATCACTTGGATTCATATCTCTAATGGTTTGGGGTTAGTTTGTTTGTTGTGGTTGGTGGGGTTATTGGGTGTGTGTTGGTGTTAGGGGTGTGGGTGGTGTTATTGTGGGTTGTGTTGGTGGTATGTGTGGGGGGTGGTGTGGGGGTTTTTGTGTTGGGGTTGGGGTTGTTGTGGTTGTATAGGTTGTGGGTGGGGGTGTTGGGTTTGGTGGTTATATATTGTGTGTTGTAAGTGGGGTTGGTGGGGGTGTTTGGGTAGGGTTGTGTTGGGGGGGTGTGTGGGTTGGGGGTGTGTTTGTGGGTGGTTGGGGGTTGTGGGGTTTGGGGTGTGTTATGATAGGTGTGTTTTGTAAGTGGGTGGGGTGGGTGGGTTGTGTGGTGGTGGGAAGGGGGGTTAGCTGTGGGTTGTGGGTGGGGGGTTTGGTTTTGGAGGGTATATTGGTGTGTAAGTGTGTGGTGGGTTGGGTGAGTGGTTGGGGAGGGTTAGGGGGGTTGTGGGTTTTGGGTGGTTGTTATAGGTGTGTTAAGTGGGGTTGAGTTGGATGGATTGGTGGTGGGGGGGGGTTGGTGGGGTTTTGGGTGGTTTGGATAGGGGTGTGGGGTAGTGGTTGGGTGGGGATTGGGTGGGTTGGATGGGGGGTTTGGGGTGGAGTGGGGGTGGGTGTGTGGTGGGTGGGTGGGTTGGGGGGGTGTTGGTTGGGTGGGGTTGATGGTTGGGTGTGGGTGGTTGGGGGGTGTGGGGTTTGGGGGTGTAGGAAGGTTGTGTAAGTGTGGTTGGGGGGTTGTGATGAGGGGGGTGGGGTGTGTGGGTTTGGGTTGAAGTTGATAGGGTTGGTTTGATAGGGTTTGAGGTGGTGTTGGGGTAATGGGGGGGTTTTTGGGTGGTTGGTTAGGGTAGGGTGTTTAAGGTGGGTGTTGGGTAGTGGGGGGTGATGGTGTAGGTGGAAATGGGGGGGTTGTGTTGAGTGTTGGGTGGGGGTGTAGGGTTGTTGGGTGGGGGTGTGGTTGTTGTTTGTTTTGTTTTATATAGAGTTGTTAAATTGGGGGTGGTGGGGGTTGTTGGGTTGGGGTATGGGTGGTTTTGTTTTTGTGGAGGTTTTAGTTTATAGGGTGTTATGTTTAAATTGGGTTTGGGTGTGTGGGTTGTGGGGGTGGGTGGGTGTGGTTGTGGGGTGTTGTGTGGTTGGTGTGTGGTGTTAGTATTTATTTTTTTTATTTGGTGTTTGTGGTTTATTATAGGGATGTGTGTATTTGTGTGTGTGTGGTTTGGGGTGGGGTTGTTTAAAGGGTTGGTGGGTGGTTGGTTTGTGATTGAGGTGTGGGTTTGTAGTTTAGAACAACCTAGAACAACCTGATAATGCATACTCAAAAGCTTGCTTCACAGGATTTATATGATTACATAACAAAAAAAAGCAAGTGAAGGGACACTATAACATAATATATGAAGACAAACAGAAAAATATTTAATGCTTACCGCTTCATCAGCCTCTCCATCAAAGCAATTGAGTATGACCCTGTTTCTGCAAAAATGCAACTTGGCTTAGTAAAATAACAAATCGAATTTAAAACTAGTAAAATGATATATAACATACAATTAAAGATACAATCTGACATGAAGTTACCCATCATCCCATAAGAGCTGTAACACCAACAAGTAGTTAGAAGTTCTCAAAATTGGAACATGTGACATTATATAACATACAAAAATTGTGCACGCATGTGAACATGAGCAAAAGGACCTGTAAGACTTTCACACCCATAATAGAATTTGCATAAGAATAGAACCAAAATACCCCCCTCCGATGTGGCAGCGCAGACAAAGGAACCAGCCTGCACTATACCTGACCAGACACACTTTTTCTATTTTCACAGACTTACCACTAATATTGCAGATCACGAACTGAAGAGCCACGATTACCTAAACTGACATTCACCCACCTGTCACTTGCAGCAGAACCTACTGCAGAAACTGGGAACATTGTATCTCAACTTTCATTTGCAACAGGCCAAACTCGAACACTATATATAGAAAAAAAATGAGCCCGAACAGCAAAACTGAGAACCTGATATTTGCAGCAAAAACTAAACCATATGAAATGAAACCTTAACGAAATCCATGCCAAGGCCGATGCATTCACTGATGAATCTCACAATATTAGCTGAAATCACAGTTACTAATTACATAACTATTAAAAAAACCTACAAAATATAATAAAACACATTTTATTATATCCATGTCATAAAGCCAATACAGAAGTTAATAACTTTACCTGCTTCTTCTTTTTAAAGCCAAGTTAAAATCATTCCCTGTTGTTGGTGAAAAAGAGTCACAGAAGATGCGCTTGATAAAATCAGCCTTCTTTGTTGACAAAGCAGCTTTGATCATCCATCTTAAAGGTCAAGATTTTCAGAGATTTTTAGTGCCCTTCATGAGTCAGTTTAAAATTAATCACACTTGTGTCTTTAGCAATTCATTTAAACTATAAAAGATAAAACCTAAACAAAAAATTTGTAGTTACTACACTAGGAAAAGGTTTCACCAAGGCTCCTAATGTAGCATTATTGCTGACCAATTAAATACAAGCTTAACATTTTAGTTTAAGCTTAAAGCCACACAAAATTTAAATTACAAATGTAAATGGAAAAATAACCTCAAGTTAGCTTACTGAATGTTCCCAAGTATAGATCTTTGTTCCCAGCCACACGGCCAATCCGAGCTTGCCATCGACCACGTTGATGGTGTCTAAAAGTTAAAGACAAGAAACCAAACCTCATTAATTGTATTTCAAAATTTTGAACATATAATTTTGATGCTTAATTAAAGACTACTTGTATACCTTGTTACTCCTCTATATACTGAGGCTCCCCTAGAGAAACCACTGCTTCTCCTGAAAACATAAGGAAAGAGTTTAATAACTAGTTTTTTTTAAATGTAAGAATATTGTACCGCGATAGAATGGTTTAAAAACAAGTGTTCAAAGTGTTACCTTCTCAAGTGAGCTACATATTCCTGTCTAGACATGTTCTTCATTTCTACAACTTCTTGTTCATAGTTCTCCAACTAATAGATACAATGCCCAAATTTTAGATATAAGAGGGTAAAATTACATATGTTACAGATATAAGAAAACAATGATAGGCTACCAGAAAATTGATGTGAGTTGCAGGACCCCAATACCTAAGTGCAGCTAAATCATAAGCTCTAGCAGCTTTCTCCTCCATATCATAACCACCTAGAAAATAACAAAAATAACATAAGTGCTCATCTTTTACTATATCTTTTAGTCAATAAAAATTGTGAAAATCTGATTGAAAACTGAGACTTACCAAGATAAACTGAAGCAAAATTTATTATTACCAGCAAACAAGAAACAAAAAAATTGGTTAGAATTTGCAGCAATTATTAGTCAAAGGTGTCAAAGTATGAAAGTCATCATTGTATAATTATGATGTTTTTGATCATTGCTAACCTTGTCTTCCCTTCCTAGTCTGGCCTTCTTTTTTGCAACTATTGTCCCACAAATGTGCTTCATATCTACCAGTCCATCAATGCCTGATAACAAATGAACATACATTCACATAACTAAAACTAGAAAATCTAACATTGTAGTTAAAAAATAACAAGAAATGAACCTTGTAACACCTCTATACTGAGAGATTCTTTAAACCAAACAGATTATCCAAAGCAATTCCTATGAACAATAATTCTTATGCTGTCAACATTTTCGACCCTCTTTTCTTATATCCATAACCACACAACAGTAACATATTAGCAGGAGTCGGGCGGTAGGATTTGCGCTCATGTGATGAGCAGTATCACAACATGGGGTTGATTGAACAAGTGCCAAAGCCCTATTGACAAACTAGAGTGAAATGCAAGTCAACAAACCACTAATACCTGATTAGTATTATGAACACCAGGAATGAAAGTTTTCATGAATCCAGTACTTCAATGCAGTAATGTCAACCATCTCACCAAATAACTTGTAATAAGATGGTGAGGGCTGTATAAATATCTTCCAACAGAAATAAGGGGCATCCTTGACTTCCTCTTGCTGTACAATTGGTACAGAAAGACTGAAACCAATGAATCTTGTATATTTTGGTTTGAATCTGTGTTTGAGATGCCTATGGTTGTTGGTGTTGAAGTTGATCCAGATTTTGGTTTATAGTACAATTGATCAAAGGGTCCCCAATGTAACTACCACCAAAGCAAATTCTTAAGTTTTGGTGTCCGCAATTGGCAATAGCAAACATAACCCACAGTTTGGTCAATAAACCAATCCCCAAATTCCATCAATCACATATTAATTGCAACAACCAACCAGTTGCCTCTAAGGAAATCCATTCACTTTCATATAAAATCTCAAAAAGTACCACTAATTTACATTACCACAAATATATGTTAATTAATAATTTTTTAATTACTCTTAAATCCAACAATAATATAACAACATATCACAAATTTACCGACTATTATATGATTTACAACATATAAAAACTTAATGAAAATATAAAGATTACTCACCAATTGGGCCGCTGTTTGGAGGACGGTTTACATATAGACGACGATGGGAAGTTGAACTGTATGTGGTCAGGTTTATCCATAACTGACAAAGGTGGTGGTGTGGAGCTGCGCCAATGGTGAGGTAGGTAACGGTGAAGTGGTTAGGGTTTAATGGTACTTTAGATCTAGATGTATGGATGGTGACTTGTGTTTTTGGCGGAAGATTGAAAAGTTTGAAGACCAAATGAAAATAATTACCACACCAAATAAATAGGCGGAATTGAAAAGTTTGAAACACCGAATGAAATAACTCCAGTTCTCTAATTGTGTAAAAAAACAAGTCATTACCTACACACCATGACTTTAATAGTGTAAAAAAACTATTTTGTTTTATAAAAAAAGTGTCCATAACATAAACACATAGAGACATGTTGTTACATACACACCAGTGTCTTTAATTGTGTAAAAAGAGTGGTTTGCACCCCAGAAACCAATTTTTATACAATTTCTATTATGAAAACTAGTTTTTTCAAGAAAACCTATCCCTTCCCACTTTTTTTTTGTCATAGAGATAGGGTTTTACATAACCGATCTTTTTAGGGGGGTGTTTTTAGCCTTTTTTGTAGTAGTGTTAAGTAGTGGACTGAAGAGAAATTCCAACCCTTGTTGTGACGAATTTGTCTTCTCTGCTATAGGAACAACATTATAGACATAAACCGACTCCTTTTTTCCTGAGTACCGGGAGCCTAAAGAGACATTTCAACAAACAACTCTTTCGTGGTGCGAGGTCTAAACTGTTGTGATCAGACATCATTTCTTTGATTTCATCAAACTTGATATGAATGGACTCAACTATTGTTAGCCTTAATTATATTAAGTCAAACAAGAATGTTATCGGTCTTACAAAGTCAAACTAGGTCTTGTATTGTAATAGGCTAGTCGGGTTCAACGGGCTTGGATTGTAATCTAATATTGTCCATGTTTCGGGCTCAAAGCCCAAGAAAAGCCAAGCCTGGCCCAAGTTAGAAAGCCCACATGCCACTCATGGCTCAAGGGTATAAATAGAACCCTCTCCACACATGGAGAGGGTGTTGGTTACCATTTGCATAGTTTGTGTGTGTGTGTAATCTTCCATCTCTAGTTTTCTCTCTAATAAATCTTCCAACTTTTTCTCTCTTCTCTTTTCTAGTTTTTGTTTATTGGTATAGCTTATGTTGTGAAATGGATTAAGCTTTTGGGATAACATTTGGTATCACTCGCCTCGGGTGGGTTTAATGATTTGATTGGGATTATTTTGAGCTTATTCATACGGCTTAATTTTTTTTTCTTTTCTTTTCGTCATAATTTTTTTAAAACGTGTGTTGTAAGTACCATTTTGTTGACAAAATCTTTTTTTGTCTTTTAGGTAAGACAACATTTTTGTCATTAGTTTACAACAAGTTTCTGTTTCATCGTTTTTTTTTCTTTTTTTTTCATTAGTTTTCAAAGCAGTGAAGAAATTGGCTTATTTGTTGTGCTTATCTATAAGCTTATTGTGGTTCGTTTTTGTGGTATAACAAGCTTATACAAGCTTATTGTTGGGTTATCTTTGGTGGTACTCGGGTGAAAAGAAGAGAAGAATAAAATGTGCACTCGAAGTGTTTGATATTTTGTCTTTGCCGAACGAGTCACTCAAACTTCTACAACCGAACTAGTGAACATCTTCATAACCGAACTAGTTGATCACACAAGAGCCGAACGAGCTCATATATAGCATTCACCGAACTAGTTTTTGTTTTGAAGAACCGAACGAGTCTCAAATCAAAGGCAACCGAACTAGTTTTTTTTTAAAACAACAACCGAACTAGTCTTCATCAAGTAGAACCGATCGAGTTAAAGTTTCATCAACCGAACGAGTGGAACTTTTGTAGAGCCGAACGAGTGGACTTTTGTAGAGCCGAACGAGTTCTCGACTAGTGTGCACCGAACGAGTTTTCTAAGATAGGACCGAACAAGCAAAGTTAGATAAAGGACCGTTGGATGCCAGAGTGATGTTTGAAAACAGATTGTGGGATCACTTGGCTCACGAATTTGATCTTCGCATTCCCATGATAAATTCTGGTCTCTTTATAGTGCCATCTTAATCTTGAACTATAGGAATACGACTTTGTTTCAGTTGCTTGACTTCTCGATCCATAATCTCTACTGGTTCTTCCACAAAGTTAAGTTTCTCATCGAGCCGAAGCTCTTTCATTGGAATGACAAGGGATTCGTCAAATAAGTATTTCTTTAGATTAGAAACGTGGAAGGTATTGTGGACATTACTGAGCTCTTCAGGAAGCTCAAGTTTATATGCCACTGGACCAATCGTTTCAAAGATTTTGAATGGTCCAATGTACTAGAGATTAAGCTTTCCTTGCTTTCCAAAACGAATGACACCTTTTCGAGGTGATACTTTCAACATAACACGATCTCTAACTTGAAATTCTAAAGGCTTTCGCCTTATATTGGCGTAATCTTTGCGTCATTGTCTGATCCTCTATGCAGCTGCAAGCGTTTTCGTAATTTGCCACTATCTTCTCAGTGGTATTTCATGTGTTATTTCTGGTCTGTAGGTTGAACATCTCCAACTTCGGCCATCATAAAGAGTGATCTGCACTTTATGACCATAGAGTGCTTCAAATCGGTGCTTGCTGCTGCCGTAAATACTGAATGATAACTGTTGTTGTACAATGAGATTCACAATGGTAGTATCTTTCCCATCCTTTTCCAAAGTCTATGACACAGGCTCGAAGCATGTCTTTGAGTGTTTGGATGGTTCTTTCACTTTGTCCATCGGTTTTAGGATGATATGTCGTACTCATGTTTAATTGAGTACCCAAGGCACTTTGTAGTGATTGCCAGAATCTGGATGTGAAATGACTGTCACGATCTGAGATGATGGATATTGGCACACCATGCCGGGAGACTATTTCTTTGATGTACAACCTGGTAAGGGTTTCCATACTATCTGTCTCTCGGGTAGGTATGAAATGTGCGGATTTTGTAAGGCGATCGACAATGACCTAAATTGTGTCATGTCCGTTTGATTGTTGAGGAAGTTTGTAAAGAATAGTCCATTGTTATCTTTCCCATTTCCACATAGGAATATTTCGGTTGCACTAGTAAGCGGATGGCTTCCTGTCATCCCGCCTTAATCTCTAAAACATTGTCAAACATTTGCCAACATATTCCGCGATGATTGCCTTCATGTTAGGCCACCAATAGAGTTTCTTTAGATCCTGGTACATTTTGTCAGAACCTGGGTGAATGGAATACTTCGATTTATGAGACTCATGCATGATTAAGTCTCTCAAACCACCGAAAAGTGGTAGCCAACTTTGATTTTTGATATAACGAGTTCCATCAGGACGAATTTCAAATGATTTGGTCATTTTCCCCTGTAGGTCTTCGGATTGATGTTTTGTCTTCTTGATTGCTTCGGTTTGAGCTTCGAGGATTTGAGTTTGTAATTTTAGGTGAAGGATCATGATCAATGATCTGATTCAGAGTGGTTTGATTTGTTCCTTCCGGCTTAAGGCATCTGCTACGACATTTGCCTTTATAGGGTGATAACGAATCTCACAATCATAATCTGCAAGCAATTCTAACCAACGACGTTGTTTCATGTTCAACTCGTTTTGATCAAGAATGTGCTAAAGAATTTTATGATCAGTGAACACCGTACATTTGGTGCCATACAGATAGTGTCTCCAAATTTTAAGAGCGAACACTACTGATCCTAATTCGAGATCATGAGTGGTATAGTTTTCTTCATTAGGCTTAAGTTGTCGGGATGCATATGCAATAACCTTCTCTCTTTGCATTAACACTGCTCCTAGACCTTGATGGGATGCATTACAGTAGACAACAAAATCGTCATTTCCTTCGGGTAATGCTAAGATTGGAGCTTCACATAGCTTCTGTTTTAGCAGTTGAAAAGCCGATTCTTGGTCTTCGCCCCAAATATACTTCTTGTTTTTCTTGGGTTAATTAAGTCAACGACTTTGTAATCTTCGTAAATTCTTTAATAACTCTCCACTAATAGCGGAAGTCCTTAAGAATTGATGAACTGTCATGGGTGTTAGTTGGTGAGATGTCCAATTCTTAACTGCTTCAATCTTGGCGGGGTCAACATGAAGTCCTTGACTATCAATTAGGTGTCCAAGAAATTGCACGATACGAATCCAGAAATCACATTTGGAGAACTTGGCATACAACTTCTCTTTCTTGAGTAATTATAGGATTATTCTCAGATGATTTGCGTGTTCTTCTTCGTTACGAGAGTAGATGAGATATCAGCGGATAAACACTATCACAAATTTATCCAAGTATGGTTTACACACACGATTCATGTGATCCATGAATACTGCAGGTGCGTTAGTTAAACCAAATGGCATTACTGAAATTCATTAGCGTCCGTATTTGTTCTAAAAGAGTCATAGAATATTCTTCAGCACTCTCTCTCAGTTGATGATAACCTGATCTTAGGTTGATTTTTGAGTAGACACTCGAACCTTGAAGTTGGTCGAATAAGTCATCGATTCTGGGTAATGGGTAATGATTCTTTATAGTAAGTTTATTCAACTCTCGGTAATCGATACACATTCTGAAAGATCCATCTTTCTTTTTAACAAATAAGACATGAGCTCCCTAGGGTGAAGTACTTGGTCGTATAAAACCTCAGTCTGACAATTCTTGAAGTTGATTAGATAGTTCCTGCATTTCTGAAGGAGCTAATCTATAAGGTGCGCGGGCTACAGGCGTTGCTCCTGGAATTAAATCTATTTGGAATTCTACTTGGCGAATGGGAGGGAGGCCAGGTAGATCTTCAGGAAAAATTTCTAGGAATTCTCTAACTACGGGAATATCTTCTAAATCTCTTCTCTTTTTTCCTTTTGTTCCCCTGTCTGACTTCTTATTCTCCGTTACTTGGATCATGAAAACTTGACAACCTCGGGATATGTATCGTTCAGTTTTTATATAAGATATGAGATTTAGTCAGGTCTTACTTCGGTCACCTCGAATGATCAAAGTTTCATCATCAATAAGAATGTGAACGACTTTCTCGTCACAGAGAATTTTGGCATGATACTTAGACAATCAGTCCATACCGATGACAACGTCAAAACTACCGAGTTTAATTGGCATGAGATCGATTTTGAAAGGTTGATTTAGCAAGGTTAAAGGTGCAATCCTGGATATCGGTTTTGTTTGTGCTTTCTTAGGTTTACGTCAGCCATTTCGTATCGTAAATGGAATCTTTATATAGGCGGTGATATTAGCATAGAGGCAAGAGATGTGGATATGAAGCTTTTATCGGCTCTGGAATTAAATAATACTCTAGCTAAATGCTGGTTTAGGAGAAACATACCTGTAACTACGTTCGGGTCTTGATGAGCATTCCTATCTCTTAGCATGTAGGCTCTTCCCTAGGCATTGATGTTGGTCTTTCGGCACTGATTTGTATAATGCCCTTTTTCTCCACAGGCATGACAAATAACTGTCACTGGTAGCTGATTACTTCCAGTGATTGGCCTCTTGTTTTGGCAGTTTTTGGTTAAATGGCCCACCTTGTTGCAAGTATTACACCTAACAATACAAGGTCCGGTGTGATGTAGATCACATTTTCTACATAGTAGGAGGTTTTTGGCGTACCTATTGTTCTCAGCAGGAGTGGCAGCATAAGCTTTGACAGCTTCTTGCCTTCTGTTTTGTTGTGGTTGGTGATTATTGTAGTGGTTGGTGTTGGTGTTACGATAGTTGTTGTTGTTGCGGTAATAGTTGTTGTTGTTGAAAGTTCTTCTGTCGTCAAACTTTCGTTTATGATCACTTGATACTTGCATCGGAGTGTGCTTTGTTACCTGATCTATTAGCCTTTGGGCTATGTTAATGGCTTCCTCTAAAGTTTGAGGTTTAGAGGCGGTAACATTTCCTTCAATACTTTAAGGTAATCCTCCGATGAAAGCTTCCAGGAGTTTCTTGGTGTTTGGTACCATGTTTGGGCATAAGACTGCTAATTCTTGGAATCTTCTAACGTAAGGTTTAAGATCATTTCCTTTTATAATCAGATTGTAAAGTTCATCTTCCATTTTTCTGACTTCAGTTCGAGGACAATACTTATTTGTTAAGAGTCTTTTCAATTTAGTCCAAGTGATCTGATTAGCTTGATATATTCTAATAGGTTGGGTGTATGCATTCCACCAGGACAAAGGCGTCATCAGTCAGGGTACCAGTAGCAAATGTCACTTTATTTTCCTTGGCACATTTTCTACGAGAAAATACTAATTCGGTCCGTTCAAACCAGCGAATGAGGCCAACTGCTCCTTCCGTACCATTAAAGTAGAAAGGTTGACAGCTTATGAACTCTTTATAGTTTCCCATTTTTGCTACAGGAGTTCTAGTAGGTTCAGTGTTCCTGTTGGGATTACTAGTACTTGCCATTGTTGCAGCTTGTGCTTCCAGAGCCGCGGTGACACTATCAACAACTA
>BQNB010143756.1:0-16949 GCA_026074375.1 Tanacetum coccineum | reverse complement strand
ACATGTGGTGCAGTCCATTCAATTGGATCAAATTTCACGCACACTAAGGGTATATCTAATTTGCGCCAGAATGGTTCCAACAACATGACCCTACAATATCTAGATTGAGAGAGAATAGGCGGAGCACTCTGATCCTTCCAAATCGATACGTATAAAGTATATAATATATATAGATACGTACTAATAAGGATAGAAACAATTATAGTATAGAATAGTATTACCGCCGGGTTCAAGAAATTCACTTTTAACCAAAGCGATAACTCAAAAACCTTCCGGGTTGTTTCCTCGGTGAGAGGTGAATGAAAATCTACGTTCAAGTTGTAATTCGAGCTTGATTGTCATAAAAGTTTTGGTTTTGTTTTTTTTTAAATCTACTAAAAGGAAAAACATATAGAAAGGAAGCTTAACTTTTGATTTTAAACTATTTTTTATACTTAAAATTAAACTATTATTTAAAACTACAAGATTATACTAAAAATGATCTAAAAATATAAATGACTAAAATGCTTGCTAAGTGACGTGAAATGTTCATTAAGTGCGGGCTTAAGTTTAACGAATTAAAATGACAAGAAAAATGAAATGCTTTTTTAAAATAAATGACAAGAAATTAAATTGCATTAAAAAAAATAATTGACGGAATGTAAATCGAAAAGACAATACTTATGACTAAATATTTTTTAAATCTTTTTAAACCCACACCTAAATTCCAAATCACTAATCACTTAATAAGCACTAATAAATCTACTCACTACTCATAATGAAATTTAATAAATCTACACTAAGCATGTCATAAATCAAATAGGCAAACATAATATGAAACAATAAAATAAAACTATGCTAAATATTGAAAAAGGATTAGAAAATGGAACTGAATTAGAGACCCGCAAGTAAACGAATACCACCCGACTTATTTAGCTAAAACAAATAATTAAATCCTGTCTAGCTAAATAAGCCCTTAAGCTCATCGCCTCATGAGTTGACCGGTACCAATTGCAACACAAAGTAACAAACTGTTAATTAAAATTCAATTCATTCCAAGTCTAAATTCTATTTCAATTTGTTTCAGTCCAATGCACGGACTAAAAAGAAACCCAACAACAAATTCAATAACACAATTTGGGCCTTATAACTGAATTCCAACTTTAAATCCAACATCAAATGACACGTCTACCATACAATTCCCCTATAATACAATTCACAAATGTTTGATCACCCTTTGACCATTATTATAGTGTCGGGCTAAAAAATTAGCCCAAAAGTAGCCCAAACTAAAAAAAAAAATCTACTCTGCTACAGTAACATGCTACAGTACGGTACTAGCCCAAAATCTGGCCCAAAAAATTTCTCCCAATCTGGCCCAACGTAAAAAAAAATTACAAAACGGACCCTTAACTTTTACCTATTTACGACTTTTTATATAATAAACTTTATTTATTAAATATATAACACATATCTACCGATTCATTCAGATCAAAAAATATCCATGGAAAAATACACTCGGAAAGGTCTTCGAATTGTGAACAAAACGAGCCCAATATTGCAATGTTTCTCAAATGCGTAAATTTGGCCCAAACTAAAAAAAAATCACCGACCCAAACTGAAAAAAAACTTTACAAAACGAGCTTTTATCTATTTTCGACTTTCTATATAATAAACTTTATTTATTAAAAAAGTGTACTGCCCCCGCCGCAACGCGCGGGTTAAATTCCAACTCGTTTCTATACTAAAGCTCAAATTTAGAAACTAGATTTAGGAAACTATTTTTTAACTATTAAACTGACTATTTGTTTAATAAACCAAAACTAATAAGCTAAGATGAGATCTAAGTCTAAAAAGCTACATTGAAACAAAAAGTAAACATAAATACTTGAGCACTTTAACACAAGAATTTGAAAAACATGTAACAAGCTAATCGAGATTTAAGCCGAAAAAGAACTAATTGAAACAAATAGCTCAACTAAAATTTAAACAATAAGACGAACACTTATGAGATTGATCTGTCATACAAAGCCATATCTAAACTAAATAAGCAATTACCAATTAAATAAGCAATCTAAGATTAGTTTTTACGAATCGAGTAACCTTTAATTGCAACAACGAACGAAACTAAAATTAATTTGAAAAGTTGAGATAAAATTTAGTGAGCTATCTATACCGAACTTGTTTCAAATTATATAAGCTCAAACTTATAAGAAAAATAGAAAATAAGCTAAAGCTTATTTGATTATATGAGCTTAGATTCAAACGAATAACTAGAAAGAAACTTAATCGAAACAGAATTATAAGCTGAAAATTAGATAACCCCTCAAAGTTTATTCAAGAATAAGCCCACACAAAAAAGAAAAGAAAACGAGTGATCGAGTAACAAAATTAAGCAAATCGAAAACTTTAATAAACTTTGAATCATTTTATTACATCAACATATTAAGATCTTGAAATAAGAAAGGTACAATAAAAAAAAATCGGAAATAAGCTATTACATAAAAAAAACTAAAGCTAAAAAAAAAAAATTAAAAGACTCCCTACTTCCTCCGTGAGTTGATATTTTAAAGGGACCAAAGGGTAAAGTGTAAAATTTGCACTAATTATTTGAGTATTGAGTGTCCAATCATTGCCTTGCGTTTATGCTCCCACGGATCACGAGTTGCTGCATGTATTGATCCACCGCTTATTTTGTGACGCGTGTCCCTTTGAGAAAGCTTATCTTGAACGCTTTTATTTCGTCCGTCCGATGTCATTTGCAATTTGAGAATTGAAATATTGAATGTGAAAGTAACACTTCCATGCCACGCGTCTATCTTTAACTCGACATCCCATTTCATAGTGCTTTCTCACGTGCATTTTTTTAGGGATATATGTAGCTCAGCCACGTGGACTCTTTAATTCGGACAAGAGAAAAGCAAAATGGAGCTTCACGTGATATTTTTTCAATTATTTTCATATCACATGACGTGATTTCATGTGACAACATCATTTTTTTATTATATTTTTTTTTCTTTTCATTATAACAAATTTGAAAAATGGGTTTTTGTATTTTAATTGTTGGGCTAGCAATGAATTGGGCTGGCCCGGCCCATTAAGTGGGTAACGGGCTGGCTCAATTAAATCCGAAAGCATCCTTGGACTCGTTTTCTCGCGCTCTTTTCGATCCCGTGCTCGGTTTTGTCCAGTTTTGTCTTTATTTTTTTTCTTTTTAGATATCCGTACCTGCACATACACAAACACAAAAACAAGCATATATTTGTCATTTTAATTATGTTTTTGGTCTTTTGGGTTCGTTTTTTAAGGTAAAAGATATGTATAAAATAGCGAATACCACACTCCCACAAGCAAAGCTCAGGTTTTGGATTTTAGTTTCTAATCGATTACATTGCTCTTCTATTTTTATGTAGTTACTTATCATTAAATATTTATATGTTTGCAGCTGGTAGTTTCGGTAATACAGCAGGCTTTGAGAAGGGTAAAGTGAGTGAAGCATGATACATTGATACTCCTTGTGTGAACACATAACCACGATTTTGTTACAAAAAGGTATAGCTAGATGTAACACGCATAATGTATTCACAGGTATGTGACTCGTGATTATGGAATCCTACATTTGACAAGTTTAAGCATATAAGTTTTTCCTGATAATAGGCTTTCGAAATGATTGCAGCTAGACAGGTTTATGAGTGATGGAGCTCATCTAGACATATAACGCCTATGTGGTCAGTTGACATATTTAATGTACTTTATTATTTAGCGTTTTCCACTTCAGTTTTCATGTCCATCTTTACTGAAGTGACTAATGATATTCATTTGAATGTAAAATCTATGAAGGTGTGATCAAGAAAGGATAATTTATAACCAATATTAATGCACGGAAGAAAATCAAAGTAAGTTGTAACTTTTGTAGATGACATGCATTATATTATTGCTTTCATCAGATTTTCACCAAAGCTTTGTAATAAAAATCTAAACTAGGCCAGATGCATTCAGATTCGACAAAAGTAATTCTTTATGAAGCGAATATTTGCAACACTTAGTCTTAGGTCGGGATATAAGGCGTGCTTGATACTGCATTTTAAAAGTATGATTCTGACATAGAATAGTCACAAGCACACCATTTGTTACTAAATGAGTTGCAAGGGATTATTATTGTTTGAGATTTTACATAATGAGCAACTCAAGCTGATATGAAATAACAAAGAGACTAAATCTCTAAAACTGTGTATTGATCAAGTATGTCGTCCCACTGTACATGCAGTGACTCAAAATTGCTAACTTTGTGTCCCAGTCAAAACAAGTCGGTACGGGGCGACCAAAAAAACCTTTCGTCTATAACCTTTTTAACTAATTAACATACATATTGTGTTTAAATTTGATTAAAAGTTTTACTGCATTATATCACAGGTAATATAGCATTTATAATATAAAACTAGAACTTTGGCCCCAATTTATAATATATTGTGTTTAGTTTATTCAATTTGAATGTAGGATTGGACTTGAAGGAAATATGGTGTTGGTTTGAAGCATGGAAATGAGATCGTGTACCAACATTTGAAGTATTGGTTGGGACCTGACATGGCTACAGAGGTGAAGCGGTATGGTGCAAGCTCCAAGCTCGATTATGCATTGGTATACTGGAATTCAAGACTGGAGCATGAACACATAAGGCTGGTCAACAAGTTTCGGCAAGGACATATAACTTATGACATGTTTGCAGAAATTGGTCATTTTGCTATTCCATCCGCCAAAAAAGGAGGCTTGGTTTATGCTAATTTTTTGAACCAAACATTTACAAACACCAAACACCCATTAGTATTTGAATCTTTGGAAACTCCTATATTCAATTGTTTTTTAAAATTATAACATTTTGTTGCAGGTCGTAAAATATCGCTTTTTGCATCTTTCTGTGAAACATGTTCTCTTTCATGTTGTCGGATCCGTGCTGTTATAGGTATGCTTTTTTACTCCAATTTCGGCTGTATTTAAAGTTAAATGTGGCAAATTTGACCCGCACACTCATAAATGGGTCAAATGATGTAATTGTATGAACTGGACTAATTAGAATTGGATAATCATTTATAGCAAAAACATATTAATGATGTTTGTTTGCTCCTTTACTGTGTGGATCTATGTGAATAAAGTTTATTCCAGCTACTCCTAAGTCAATAATTCAAAACTTATATTTGTCCCTTATATGCAGCATCCTCAGGACTGCTTTGGAAGAGAATATAATGTTCATTGTCATATTCAGTTCCACCTTGCGCAAACAGATGAGCAACAATATTGTGACACACTTCCCGATGGTTGGATAATGTCACAATGCCCACGTGCAATTCAAGAGCTAAAAGCTTTAACAACCACGCTCTCTAAACCAATGAAGAAAAATGTTTACATTAGTAAAACTATTGATTTAAAGGTGATAATGTGATATCAGTTACATATCAGCTTACTTAGACTATTTTGTATCAGGCCAAATTAGAATGTCGGCATTAAGCTTGGTGAGAATGGTGATATCGAGAAGTTTATTTCATTAATAACATTTATCCACTGTTCATTGTTTGTTTAATTATCACTCATTTTCTATTACTTCATTAATTGCATTTATTCCTTAAATTTATGTCATAAACCATCAATCTATATAACATTAGAAACTTATATGAGGGGTTTATAGTGACACTTGGAATTGGACATTTCAGTATTGGAAAGTGTAACAAGGAGCTATAGAAGCGCATCAACAATTCAAGCGGGCTGAAACAAATCCATCCATTGGAACTCATATGACACTCATATAATCTTTCTCCTTTCTACATAAATGTTTAATCGCACTCTGAAGATGGTTGAGAAAAATTGACCAAACAAAACACCGGTAGAGTATGAAACCACTAACTAGATAATACGGCCCTATAATTTAATAATGACTATCTCGTGTACTTATTAAAGCATTTTGCAGGTTTTGACTTCTAACCATATCAGGAACAACAATACTCAAATGATGACTTACAGAACAACAGGTGAGTAATGTGGACATACACATTAAATGCATAATACATTTCATATGATAGTCAACATGTGATATTATTTTATCTCAGAAAACTTTTGATAACCTGGATGAGGTGCATTGGTCCCATCATTTTGGGCAAACATTTCCATTTTTAAGCCCAAAAAAGTCTCTGACTCCCTGGGTCAGACGTCATATTCACCGTATTCGGAAAGGCAGTTTGAGTCAAAGATTCGAGGATAATAGAACTAAGACAGCGCATTATCGTGATGAGTCATGTGAAACTTTGTGTTTCTTAGCATTATATGGTAAATAAAACGCTACATTATCGTTTAAATATATATTATAGCAATATGATGTTTTTTCATATGATTTTTACATTCTTCTGGCATTTTTTTTTTTTCATGAAGCTACCCGCCCACTGGTCGCCTATTAAACTATTTATTATATTTGACTAAATATATAGGAAAGTTGTAAGCTCATTAGGGACTCCTTGTGTAATAAAATGTAGAGTCCAGATGGACATCTAGTTTTATCAACTAACCCAACTCATTCATCTCATTATCAGATATACTTAAAAGATAAAGGATACATCTTAGAGAAAGAAGTAATTAGCATCAAGGTTTTTAACCCTAGAACAAACAAGAGTACTCGAATTATCAATGAATAATAATGAAGAAATTTGTTTTTTGTTCATTGTTCTTTGTTTGGTACTGTTTCATAGATTAAATACTTCTATGAGTAAATGAAGTGTTAGAATCCACAAACACATTTATAAAACAAACAAAGTCTCTAAGCCAGAGAGATATGTGAGAGATTTTCTTATTACCCGCTTTGTTTTTAAATAACTTATAAACATTGATATTATCCTAGATAAATGTCCTAAACAACCTGAGCTTAAAATATGTTCAGCGATAATTAGATTTCATAAGTGGAATCAAGCCTGGTGAACTCATGTCTCGGATCCTACAATAAAGGTTTTGCAGAAATATAAGATGCATTGAAGGTCAATGTTCGGTTTTCTTACTGGTTTTGGTTTCTAAAGACACAAGTGGATCGTGGAAAGTTGTTTGCCTGCAACATAAAGATATCGAATTACACTAATTTTTGTTCATCGGACATGGATAAGAAAATCACGTATACAACAGATTAGTAACTACTGCTGAGGTTTTTTACTAGTAGTTACTACTGCTCAGTCCTTAAAAGATACTACTGTATAGTTTAGTTTTGAAGTTTGGTATGACACAATAACAAGGTTTGAATCCGGATAGAAAAAAAATGTTTAGTTAATATCAAGTTATTGGGATTAATTACAAAAAATAGTTACGAGATATTATTTGAGATACACTTATTTGAGTATTGAAAAATGTTTCGCGATAGGTAAGTCTACTTATTTTAACTTGAAATCAGAGTTGTGTGGGTTTCATGAATTCAAAGATAACTTGCTTGAGAATGAATAAACGAATTATGATTGGGACTGTTTATCTAGTTCCAGCGTCAAGGGTGTTGGTTGGGTTGAGGACCTGATTAACTATCACTTAAAGGAGTTACATTTATGCTTATGTCACACAATATGTTCAATGTGGATAAATTCAAGAGGTGAGTGTTTTTAGAGATTTTGATCAGTAACAAAATTCTCTACACCAATTTTCTAATCTACAACATGCCAGCTTAAGGTAACAAATTTGGGATTTTTACTTCAGTTTCAAGTTTGGTATATCAAGTGTACTTCATCAGTAATCATTACAAAAAGCCTACAGAATTTAAGATTCAAGAGATGTTAACAACATATATGGTTTCAGGGAAGTCTTTAAGTTGACAAAATTTTAACCATCAGGATATGTTTACACCACTTGCGAGGAAGGTTTCATTTACTACTACTGCTAATAGACCATTATTACTAATGCTAGTTTAAGTTTCTATGCTTAAATTTATTTTCTATTAGCAACATGAGGGTAAATTAGAGTCATTGAAGCTGGCATGGTAGTGTGATATATGGTTTGTAGTTGTAAAGATCCAAGTTGCATATCTTCACAAGACCCCTATTGTGATTTTGACAAAAAAAGGTGGAAAGAAATTACAAATTTTGTAGCTTATAAAAGTTGTGCATGGCAAAGGTCACAAAGGAAATCTGAAAATACAGGGGAAGTTTGTTTCATTCAGGAGATATCCCCATGATCTCATCACTTCAGGGAAGCTTTGATTTCATCAGGCTTTATGATAAAGTTCGTGCAAGAACATTGTTTGTTTTATCATCATCAAATAGGGGAAGATTTGTTTGGGAATTATAAATTTGATGAGACAAAAGAACAAAAGAATGAAACAAAAGGGACTAATTTGACATTATGGAATTCACAAAACATAGAGGGATTCTACAACAAGATATGCATAAAGAAGGAAACAAGATCAAGATTCTAATGTGTGAAGATAAAAGAATGTCATACATTAATATTGAAGAATAATGATGAAATTATTAGTTTCCTAATATAAACAGAAGACTAAAGTTAATGCGCGATTAGTCAAACAGAAAGACTAAAGTTAATGATAAATACTGAAGTTTAATGCAATTGACGGAAGTTAATGCTGATTAAGTCTAATAGAAGACTAAAGGGAAAGAGTTAGATGCCAATTGAACAAGTTTCCTAATTCAAATAGATTTCCTTTGTAAGTCTTATGGACTATATTATATAAAGAGATCCATAGACATTGTTTTAAGTGTGTGCACAGAAAAACGTATGTGTGTGTAAACACGTAGAGAGGTAGACGTCTAGTGAAGAAGTGTGTAGCCCCAAGGATCTTTGATCACTATTAGATTGTAACCGTTCTAGAGTTGATCATCTAGAATTGAGGCTTAATGGAAACGTATAAATGGTAAACCTTGTTGAACATCATTGTTCTTATTGATATTATTCCGCTGCATATTGTTAATCTTTGATGTTTATAATCCTAGATGAGATCTAACCCATCTCGAGCTTAAACGATCTTAGAGTCTATCAAATTATTTAGACTCCACACTCTCTAATCTTACATGTTGATATGATTGATTCAAGATTCATGTGACCTATCAATACTGCCAGTCCTAAAGTTAATACTGGTCATTTTAAGCTTAACACTGTTGATCCATCAGTTAATACTGCTAGTTCATATGATCAAGATAGCCCTAAAGACATGTTCATAATGGGATCTAGTCATACACTTAAAGCCACTCATGTTGAGTTCTTCAGTGATGAAGATGAACCAGAAGTTGATTTAGGGAACATCATAAATTCCTATACAGTTCCAACCACTCCTAATATAAGAATTTATAAAGATCACCCAATTGAAAATGTGATTGGTGATGTGAAGTCATCTGTTCAGACAAGAAGAATGACAAAACCTACTTCTGAACAAGGGGTTCTCAGTGCTGTATATGAACAAAAAACACATGATACCCTGAATACTTATTTATATGCTTGTTTCCTATCACAGATTGAACCTACAAGCATTGCTAAAGCTCTATCTGATTCATCTTGGGTGGGAGAGCAATGTAGAAGAACTGCTGCAATCAAACTCCAAACAAGTTTGGAGTACTTATGCAATTGCCTATTAAAAAGAGGAGCCATTATACAAAATGGCGGTCTTCCAGAAACAAGAAAGATGAAAGATGATTGTATTAGGAATAAAGCAAGGTTAGTTGCACAGGGTCATAGACAAGAATAAGGTATAGACTATGAAGAAGTTTTTTGATCCTGTGGCAAGAATTAAGGCAATAAGATTGTTTTTGGCCTATGCTTCTTTTATGAGTTTTCTGGTATATCAAATGGATGTGAAGAGTGCATTCTTATATAGAACTATTGAGGAAGAGGTTTATGTTACTCAACCACCCAGATTTAAAAAAGATCTTGACCCATCCGAGACAAAGTATACAAGGTGTCAGGCACTTTATAGGATCATCAAGCACCAAGAGCATGGTAATGAAACCCTTGGCTAACTATCTTTTGGGCAATGAATTTAAAAGAAGGAAAATAGATCAGACATTATTTATCAAGAAGCAAAAAGGAGATATTTTGCTTGTACAGGTTTATGTTGATGACATTATCTTTGGCTTAACAAAACAAGGCACTGATAGCTGGAATTTGAGGCAAAGCTTAGTGAAGGAATAATTTTTAAGATGAGTTTCTATGGAGAAATTACTTTCTTTCATAGATGTACAAGTACCACAGAAGGAAGAAGGAATATTATCAGCCAGGACAAAGATGTAGTTAAGATATATGAAGAAATTCAACTATAACGATGTGAATTCCGTGCTTCTACACCAGTTGATTTGGAAATCCTTTAGTCAAATATGGAGATGCGATGATGTATTATGTACATCCTCTAATAGGACTATGATGGGTCATTGATGAAATCTTACCAACATCAGGCCAGATAACATGTTTGCAGTATGTTGCATGTGGGACCATATTTATTCAAGTTACACCCAAGACATCACATCTCTAGCATTCAAGAAATATATTAGATATTTGAAAGGCAAACCAACTTTAGGGCTTTTGGTATTTCCTAGGGATTCTCCATATGAACTAGATGCTTATAATGAAATGACATATGTTAGAAGACACTCAAGATAGGAAGTCAACAACTGGAGGTTGTCAGTTTTTTGGAAACAGGTTGATATCTTGGCAGTGCATGAAGCAAACTGTAGTTGCCACCTCTACAACTAAAGCTAAATATGTGGCTACTGCTAGTTGCTGTGGACAAGTACTCTGGATTCAAAATCAATTGCTGGATTATGGGTATAATTTCATGAATACTTTCATTAATATTGACAATAACAGTACTATTTGCATTATTGAAAATCCTGTTTCACATTCTAAAACAAAACATATAGAGATTAGACATTATTTTATAAGAGATTGCAATGATAAAAAGTTAATTCAAATGGTAAAATTCATACTGATCATAATGTTGCAGATCTTCTCACAAAAGGTTTTGATGCAGGAAGGTTTCAGTACTTGGTCTCAAGTATTGGAATGCTTAATCCTTAATGTTTAAATCTCTTTATGTCTTTGTAAAGTTTTTTAAAGGATTAGTAATGTTAGTTGTATCCATTATACATGCAAATGTCAATAGATTTAAGTACTTTGCTAGCTTATACTTAAGACTAGCTTAGTTAAAACTGTTAGTCAAAATTAATACTAATAAAAAGTAAAAACTTTGGATTTGTGTAATTCTAGGTGTTTGGACTTAACACTGCATGTAAAGCATACTGAATACCTAATGTTGAATGCTTCACCTCTAAAGTATTGTTTGATAGGAGGCTACTTATGTTAATATGCAATCAAGCATAGATGAAAGGACATAAAATATCAAAAGTGGTTTAAAAAGAATCAAAAACACTAGGGCATGTCCAAAAGAGTAAGACACCGAAGATACCTCATTTGTGTCCCCTGTAAAGGTTGGTGATGTAGGACTGTCCATAAGGAGTTAGGTGATAGAATGGAAAGGGCTGCCACTAATAACTTCTTCTAAGTTTAGAAGCAAAGCAGGATATGGTAACATTAATAAGACCCAATCAATATGCCAACACTTATGGATTAAGTCCTAGGAGGAATTTGTTTAGGTAGTGGTCAGGTGCTAAGATACATATTAGGGGGTGTAATGCTCAAGACTAGTTTGAGACCTTACATCTAAATAGTCTAATGATCCGACCTCTCTCAAGAGGTTACACACAAGGAAGTGGAGACATCTGAAACCTATTAGAATGTGATGGTAAAATTGTACAAAAGTGTCCTATTGGTGAGAAAAAAGAATAGATAGAGATTAATGAGTCTGACAAAAAACAATAAGAGGAGTTTTGTGTGGATAAAAACAGAAAGAGTGATTAATGACAAAAAAGAATTAAGAGATTATTGTGTGAGCATAAAAACAGAAGAGAGATTAGTGAAGATTAATATTTGGTGATGGTACTTAGTTATCTTAATGTTAAGAACAAGTTAGGCATTACTTAGTAGTATAGTCCATATTATAGTACGTTGGTGCTTTAGAGTTAGTACTGCTAGCAAAATTTAGTAACCCGCTGATGATCGTAGTACTGTTTGAGCCATACATAATTTCCTTCTATTAATATAGCCATAGATTATCATTTAAGATAAGTAACAAATCCTTATTCATTGTGGCAATTTAGAACCTTAAAAACTCTCTCATATCTCAATTACTTCTACCAAACACTTACTCTCTCCCATGACCATATCCCATAACCTTAATTAACTTTATCTTTATCTAATGGCGAATTTAGAATTTAGAACCTTAAAAACTCTCTCATATCTCAATTAACATCTACAAACACTTAATCTCCTCCCTGACCAAATCCCAAAACCTAATTAACATTATCTTATATCTAATGGCGAAGATTAGAATTTTGCTAATAACAACAACATGGTTGCATACTTAGAGAAGTCATAAGGAAGTGAGGGGTTTCATGAAATCATTGATTTTCTCTCTGCAAGTCACATCCACTATGCCCTCACTGCAAGTCCAACCATTTATACTTATCTTATTGAACAATTTTGGCAAACTGCTGGTTTTTTTGGTGGGGGGGGGGGGGGGGTGGTTTTTTTTTTTTTTTTTTTTTTTTTGTGGGGGGGGGGGTTGTTGTGGTGTGTGGGGGGTTTTTTTTTTTGTTGTGTTTTTTGTGTGTGTTTGTGTGTTTGTGTTTGTGGGTGGAGAGGTGCATTGGTCCTTCATTTTGCAATACATTTCCATTTTTAAGCCAAAAAAGTCTTCTGACTCTTGTGTCAGACGTCATATTTACCTTAATTCGGAAGCAGTTTGAGTCATAGATCAATAATACTAGACATCCATTATCGTTTGAGTCATGGAGTATTAGGTATTACAGCAACCATTGATAGAAAGGTCAAGATAATAGTTTTAGAGGGCTCCATTAGAAGGCATCTCAAGCTTGAAGATTCTGAATGCATTCCCTCTCTCCCTACTGCAGAAATCTTTGAGCAATTGGCTCTTATGGGGTATGTAACTACTTCTGATAGTCTTACTTTTCAAAAGGGACACAGTGGAAGTTCTTCATTCATATTATACTCCACTGCTTGAGTCCTAAGAAGACTGCTTGGGAGCAGTTTAGTAGCAACATAGCTACTGCTATCATATGCCTGGCAACAAACAAGACTTTTAACTTTTCAAAATTTATTTGTGATGCCATGGTAAAGAATTTGGATAGCACACAAAAGTTTTTGATGTATCCTTGATTCATACAAATCTTTTTGAACAAACAACAAAGACTTCTTTTCCCCCATACAAGAACCTATCCTACTCCTTCCTTTACACACAAACTGTTCAGCAACATGAAGAAAGTCTCCAAGGGATTTTCTAAGGTGATTACTCCATTGTTTGACACAATGCTAGTTCCGCATCAGGGTTAAGAACCATCTATCCAAACCACTCCTGAGACATCCCCTTCCAAAATAACATCTTCACCAACCTTATCATCCCATCCCACATCAATCAGTACCCCATCCACCTCATAACCACCCATCACACCTACTGAGGAGGCTGCTCCAATACCCCATGAATCACCTCTCCACAGTGTTTACTCACTTGGATGTGATGAGGGCAGTATGCAACAACATGAATTGATGGATTTGGTTACTAAGTTGACAGATAGAATTGTAGTTTTGGAGAAGGACTTACAGCAGATAAAGAAGACATATAGTACCGCTCTTACAAGACTCATCTTAAGAGTGAAAAATTTAGAGAAAAATGTCAAGACAGGCAAAGCTAGGAGAAGGGATAGGATTGTTATTTCAGAGGATGAAGATGTTGTAGAGGATTCTTCCAAACAAGGGATGAAGATCTCTGATATTGATACAGATCCTATAATCTCATTGGTACAACCTCAGCAAGACATGGAATATGATTTTGATGCTACTGCCAGTATACCTGTTACCACTGCCTGGCTGGAGATTAGTACTGCCAATATAGCAGTTAGTACTACTGATGTAGCAGTTACCACTGCTAATGCTTCCATTAGTACTGTTATCCCTCCAAGAGTTTCTACTGCTGAAGACATTAGTGGTACTAAAACACTAGTCTATATTAGGAGTGCATCAAAAGCAAAGGATAAAGGAAAAGCCATTATGCAAGAATCTGAGCCACCAAAGAAAATCAAGAAAAGGGTTCAAGTTCAAATGAGCATTGATGAAGAATTAGCTACGAAGATGTTTGAGGAAGAACAAGCTAGATTTAATGCTGAACAAGAAGCTAGAATTAAGGCAGAACAAGAACAAGAAAGGATTGACTTTGAAACAGCTTTAGAATTACAAAGGCAGTTGGATGAAAGAGAAGAAGTTACAGCTAAAGAAGCTCATGATATTGATTGGAGTGATCCTTTTGTGTTAAGATACCATGCTCTTCAAAATAGACCTTTCTTTGTATTTGAAGTTAGGAAGAACATGTGCATGTATCTAAAGAATCAAGGTGGATACAAGATGAGTCACTTCAAGGGAAGGAGTTATGAAGAAATAAGACCTATATTTGAAAGAGTATGGGATCAAATTCAATCCTTTGTACCCATGGATTCTAAAAAGGTAAAAGGTAGTGAAAAGAAAACTGAAGGAAGACTAAAAAGAGTAGGTCAAGATGTTGTAGAAGAACATGCTAAAAGACAAAAGACTACAGAAGCTTTAGAGTCAGTTCAAGAACAACCAAGTGAAGAACCAAAAACAGATGAACTTTCTCAAGAATAGTTACAACAAATGATGCTTATAGTTACAGAAGAAGGAATGCATATTGAAGCCCTGCAAATCAAGTACCCAATCATTGACTAGGATGTTCACTCTGAAGACACTATAAAGTTTTAGAAAATCATCAGAGTAGGCAATCACACTAAGGTATATCAAGTTTTTAAGGATATGCTCAGGAATTTTGACAGGGAGGATCTGGACAAACTTTGGAGTTTAGTTAAAGAAAGATTCAACTCACCAGGACTTACAGATGATAAAGAGAAAGAACTATAGGTTGAACTTAAGAGGTTATTTGAACCAGATGACACTCTGGAAGCTGCAAAGATATATGCATGATCCTCTGAAATGGTGACTATATGATACATGTGGTGTTCATCATGTGCCTACAGAAAGAGGACATGACATTTTTATGCTGGCTGAGAAGGATTATCTACTAACAACATCACTTATGACTTTGATGTTGTGCAACAAGCTGAGAGTGGATTAATATTCTGAGATGGCAGATGAGCTTTTACAGAAAATCTTCATACTAGCAAATAGGTCTAGACAATAATATGTTTGGAAGCATCCTCAGCAGTGCAGACTAGAAGATTGGATTCAGAAGAAACTTGAGATTTGAAGGTAAATCACAAGTTGAGGGGAGGATTGTTGGGAATAAATCTTTAAGCTTCTAGTTCAAGAACTTAGTACTGCTCAGCATATAACTACTAGTACTAACTAGTTAGTACTGCGAGAAGAAAGTTAGTACTTGTAACACCCCCAAAAATGTGTCGTAGCGGAAATATGTCAGGGGGCGTTACTTCATAATACAATAGCACAAGATACAAGAGAACGACCTCTAAATGTGTCGTTTGTAAAACAATCTCATCGATTTTCTGAAATCAAAATAATAGTTGTCCCATAATTGCATCACCATGAAAAACTTGAATGTAAAGACTCCATGAAAAACATGCTTAAAAGTGTCAACATTAAAGTTGGTGAGTTCATAGAGTTTTGTAAGTATAAATGTAAATGTTGGAATCCAAAGATTTATAAAGTGTGTATGATTATTTCAAACCTTATAATAATCGCCAAAAGTGTAAGAGTAAATGTAGAACCAAAAGAGTTTAGTGTTTATTGCTCCACCGCAATATAATGAAAAGTGTTTAGAAATTAGTAATGTTCAATAAGTAGTATGGACAGTGATATCGTTGATTTTTCAAAATGTATGGGTCTACTATAACAAATACAGTACCCATAGATAATATCTACTGTTGCGCTAAGCTCATGACACCGAAACCTTAAGTATACGTTGCTATAAGTTAGTGCCCCGGTAGGTGCATTGCCTAGCACCTAGTTTCCTCAAATGTAATGCGTCCGTGTACATGGTAGTGCGTTGTTATCTACCCGGACGGGGGAGTTCATTCCCAATAGATCTATTCACAGCATTCGCGCTCCCTCAACCGGTCCTCCGGTCAAGAAATTAACGGTTCATGATAGGGGGACTTCATGGCAATAGAGTAACTTAGGCAAACCACGTAAAAAGGGAAATTCTCACATAAAGTACTTGTGTCCAAAGTAAAAGTAACCATTGTATTCGTAAATAGCTTTGAGTACTTAAATCCATAAGTAGAAAAGAGTGTGATATAAATCAAGTAGTTGAATTCGAAATGAGTATGTAAACAATTTCGTAAACATGTATGCAAATGAGTAAGTGACAAGGTATGAAACCAAGTTTGTAATGAATTGTAAAATCAAGTATGTAAACCAAATGTGTAGAATAGTATGAGAAAGATATTGTAAACGAATATGTAAACAAGTTGTATTGAGCATGTATTCTCCCCCGAGATTTGTAAAGTAAATATAAAACAAGTGAAAGAGGGGCTATAAACTCACATCGATGATGAAGAACGATGGGCGGGAATGTACACATTGAGTACAAGACGAAATAGAAACTGAAATGGTTCGACCAAGAAGTTACAGCTTATCCTAACGGTTATATCCGACTAGCCTAGGATGATGTATTTGGGTTTCCCAATGATTGAGTACATCCACGCGACACGTTGATAAGAGATTTAGATTTAATGTTGTAATAGTTTGGTGGTTGGTTAAATAAATAAATTCAAAGGTAAGCGTAAGGTGTGTAATATATTCCGTATCTATTACATGTGAAAATAAGTAATTATATAATTCATATGGTGAATTATATAATAAGACAAACAATCAGATGATTAAGTTGAAGTATATAA
>BQNB010143755.1:0-16949 GCA_026074375.1 Tanacetum coccineum | reverse complement strand
TAGAGCTTGATTTTCTTCCACTAGATTCGCGATAAACTCTTCAAGTTCACCCATACGCTTGATGAGGATAGGATCTGATGTACCTTGTTGTGGTTGAGGTGGTAGTGGAAAAGTTGTTGTTGTTGTTGCTACAGTTGTGGTTGTGGTGGTTGGCAATGGCCCATGAACATTGGGAGAATCGGGTCTAGGCACGGGACCGATCACCGGTGACGTCATAGGAGGGAAGACAGAGATGTCTTGCTGAATAGTGACATACACCATTGATTCAGCTTCGGTGTCTACCGTTGTCTTCTCATTGTCAGCCTCAAATGGTTTGTCATTCAAGAATTGATCACCAAAGCTAAAGTCTTTGGCGAGATGTTGTAGAGAAGACAACGTCCCTGTGGAGCTGACAGGTTCTTTTGGTATCACCTGTTCATCAACTGTTAGCTTCAGATTCTCCTTTACATTAGGGTATGCCACAGCTGTGAACCCTTCATCCATATGTTCAAGTTGTGGTTGACTAGAGGGATCAGTGATCTCAACATCCGAGTGTTCAAGGTTTGGTCCAATGAGAACACTAGGAGTTGGTAACGGTTGAGATTCAGCAACATCATCAGGGTTTGGTCTAGCCTGGCCTTCATCTAATGTACCAAGGTCTGGTCCAGCCGGGCCTTCGTCTTGAGCCCCACTTCTAACCACTGAAGGCATTTCTTCATCAGACTCAGTGTCACTGCCAGACAATCCAAGCTCGGCATATAAGGAAGTAGAGTCTTCACGACCTGCTATTTCAGTTGGAACGTGAGAACGTCTTTGAAATATGTATTATTCAGCCAGGCTCTTCTTCTTTGGAGTCTGAAGGTGTAGAAGAACTTGAGCAGCTTGTTCTTCACCTACTTTCTCTTTCCCCTTTCCTGGCACCTCTAGCAGTGGTTGAAGTTTCCCAGTATCAGGTTCCCTAAATACCATAGGGGGAAGAGGACCCCTTCGAGTAGGGTAAGCATCCGTTAGGCTCTCTTCTAGAACCTTTTGCAGTATCGCCTCCTCCGTATCTTCAAGGTTGGGTTTAGCAACAGGAACCTCTTCATCAATGAATTCATCTACCAACTGCTTAGAACTCTTAAGAGTTATCTTCTTAACTACTCTCCCCGCCTTAGCACGTTTGGCTAGTGGTGGGGCCTCTGACGACTCAGATACCAGCTTGCACTTCTTCTCCTGAGGTTTGGGCGGTGCTGGTTTAGGCTTCTTGGATGCAGCTTTGGGTTCGGTAGGCTTTGATTGCTTGGTTGGTTTTGGTTTGGTTTGTTTTGCTGGCTTTGATGGCTTGGGTGCTGGAGAATCAGGATCACTCACTTCTTCACCCGCGAGGTATCGTTGATGCTTTGTAGCTTTTTCCAGATAAGCATCATAATAATTAGCTCCTCGAATGACATCATTGATGAGTTCATTCGGTATAGTCATCCCGAAGACTTCCCGTTTGGTCCCCTTAGCGCTGAACTTGAGATTACCTAGTACAGGTTCCTCAGTAGGCAGATGGAGTGGGGACTCAGGTCTTGGGTGGAAGTTGTGTAGCCGTTGCAAGTGAAATATTATCAACTTAGTGAACCGGATACTTGGGATCAGAATGATAGTCGCTTTCTTCTTTCCTTGAGCTTGCTGTGCCAGATTCCTCTTGTCTTCTGTGAAATTGTGGATAGACTGAGTAAATTCTTCCCACATCCTTTCAGCATAATCAATGTGAGCTCGATTAACAACACCCCAGAGGATCTGTAGCACTGGGGCTCTTGGTCTTTCAAATCCTGAAGTCTTTCCCGTAAGGCACAGATTGATGATTGTTGCGAGTGCCCTCCATGGTTGGAACATGTCGTTAGTGGTGACATTTGACAAGTTTATGACTTCTCTTGGATAACCCAACTCATTGACAAACTTGATCAGCGCATCAGGAGTCGGAGGAGGAGAAAAAGCCTAGTTTTTATCGACTGGCGTGATCTGAAAAGCGTCTCTGAGTGTGTCTTGAGTGAGATCAAACCATTGCTCGTCCAGTTGACACTTATAACTCCCAGCTTTAATGTCAAAACAGATAGTATCCCAGAATTGTTGAATATAGATAGCCGATATTGTTGATGACGCTGTAAAAGCTCTGAAGAAATTTGTTTGCTTGAGAATGTCCACAGTAATCTTGAAAATTAGGCTGGGTTGAGAGTTTTCTTCATTCAGATAGCAGTTGCTTTTCCCAATTGGCACCCAGCGAATGCGTGGTAAGATCTATTCATCTGTACGGACGGGTGGTGCCATTGTGGGTGCATGTTCAGCATCAGCCATTGTATCTGCACAGTAACAATTACAGAAAAGCGACCATGCAGAAAGGAATTGTTAAATGAGAGCAGATGCTCGGAAGTTAAGCACTTATGCACAAGATCCAAGATAAAGGAAAGAACACTAAGATCATGTGATAGTTTGTTATCAATCGGAGTTTGGTCCAACTCTTGAATCAAACGGAAGTTAACTCGTCGAAGAGAGGACAAAGACACACAGAATTAACCATAAGTTTCAAGGGCAAATACAAAACATGAGGATAAGCGCTCCCAAGCGGCCAAAACGTATGCAATGGATAAGACACTCTAATCAAACAACAATCTTCAACAACTTCAAGACCAAAACGCAATGATATTTGAATAATACATACTCAAAACGCAATGAGTCAAAACGCAGTCACAATCAAAACGCAATGAGTCAAAACGCAGTCATAATCAAAACACAGACATCAAAATGCATCCATCAAAATGCAGTGGTTATAATATTAAATTAGTCAAAACGCAGCCAATTTTATAAAGTTTGAAAAGGTGGCTTTACTATTTTAATATTAAAAAATTTTCTTTTAATCAAAACGCAATCTAGAGTAAGAGTCCAAAACGCAACATGAATTCTATCTGAAAACGCAACCATAACCACTTTCATATCAAAACGCAATCAAGAAATACCTCAAAACGCAACCAAGAACATTTGTCAAAACGCAACATGAGTATATCGCTCAGCCAGATCTAATCCATCACTAGGGGTTCTAATCACATGGGTACTTCTATGTTTGTATTTAAACCTATATACTAGGCTTATAAACACTCCCTAGAGGCCAATACATTCCGCATTCGAGCAAGATTTTGACTTTAAAAGTCAAACTATATGCGAAATCCAATTTGGATAATCATTAAGGCTATGAGGAAGCAATTTATACATTTACACAACATTACATACATATATGAATGAAAACCCATCAATTAAAACACAATACCAAACACTAACCAGGGATTCGAAGAGGTAATCGCACAAAGGTCTACAAAAAACGCACATTTTTACGATTTTCAGATAATGATGTTAAAGATAAAGAGTGAGAGAGTGATTAACAATGTTAAGTGGATGTTACCTAGGTGAAGAAACACACTAGAAATCACTGCTTAATCAAAATGCAATTAAGATACTTGAGAGAGAATAGTAGAAAGGTTTGACTAGATTTTTTGTGCGTTTGACTTGGTCAAAATGCCTTGACCCTTTTTGTTTTTAGGTTACTGACTCGCGCAAACTCACCCCTTAAAACCTATCTATATATGATATAAATACACCAAGGGACGAAATCACGCGAGAACAAGATAACCGGAAGCAGTATAGAGTGTCCCCGGGTCGTTATGTCCCAACGAGGCTGAAATGGAAAATCGCAAGACGATTGATGATTTGTGTTTGAATGTCACAAGGAATGATTAAGTCCCTAACTATAGCATAAAATGACACCTTTAACCTTGTTTGAGTTGCTCCCCCTTACATGACCCATAACCCGTAGTTACCACACCTTTTTTGTGTTGAAAAATGAGCCTGATAGTTTGACATGAATTTCTTAATTGCATGAATTTTGAAAACTACTCCACCCCATCAGATCAATACCCGTTTATCTAATGAAAGAGCTGTAGTCGTTGATTGAGTGTTAAATTTATGAAAAAACCAAGTCACTATGATTTTTTAAAAAAAACAACATTAAGTTAAGCCACCACGTGAAATCCAAATAAATTTTCTGAAGAATATAACGTAAAAATTATGAGGTAAAAAAATAACTTCTCTTCTTACTCAAGAAAAATGCAACTGAAACGTAATTAGATATCGAGATTGCAAGGATATAAAGTAATCATTCCCGGGAGAACAATCACACCTTTTAGTTATGACAGCCGTCTTATTTGTCGACGAGCTTCCTCATTTTGAAAAGCGGGGTTGCAGTAGAAATAACTGCAAGCCATTAAGACATGTTTTAAAGAAAAGGTTTAAACTTCCGTCGAGCTTCATTTAAAGAACCCCGGTCATTATAGAATGCCAATTTCAGACCGTGAAAAATGTTCCGATTAACGAAGACATTCGTGAAGAAACTATTTTTGGGCATTTTCAATTTTCTAATTTTATGATTTTTTGATGGTTTTTATAATTTTTGTATTTTTTCTTATTTGTGTTAAAGTAAGTACTTATTTACATAATACTTGAAGCAATCCTTACTCATCCAGAATCATCCTGAAGACTTTGAGTGTCTCCCTTCCATACACTTCATGCCAAGGCCTTGTGAGAATGATTTGAATCGTTCTCAACTGGCCAGCGCCTTAGGTGAATATATCTGCCATTGATACCTGATCTTATGATTACAACTCAAACAAACCACCTATTTCCACTTATCTCTGATGAAATGATGTCAGGAGACGATGTGTTTAGACCTGGATGCTAACATTGTTGCAGCAAGCTAGCACTCATGTTGTCACAGTATATGGGATGCATTTAAGCAAGCCATAATCTGATAATTGAGAACCGCATCAATATGATTTGGCACAGCAACCAGACATCACAATGTATTCAGCCTCTGTAGAAGAGATGGACATGCTAGTTTGCTTCTTTGATGACCACTGACAACTTATCACCAAGAACTACACTGCCAAGATGTACTTCTGGCAGTGTCCCGTACAACAACCTGCAGGAATCTGCGTCTGCGTATAGCTATTAGTGCCATGGCGGTGTCTTCGGATACCAAAGACCCATATTAAGGTTACTTGGAGATTCCGCAAGACCCCTTTAAACTGCCATCAAGGTGCTTTTAGTGGCCTAGATGATATCTAGCACACATGCACATAGCAAATACTAGGTCCAGGTCTACAGCTGTGAGTTACTCAGACCCAACATGCTGCTATATTTGGTCTGCAACAGGGGTCCCTTAGAGGTCGTCATCCAGTTAGTGTTCGCTCTAACCAAGGAGTGTCAACATGTGGGTCACTTTTATGAAGATCAAATCCTCATTGCATATTTAGATTGATTAATTAAAAGCCTCTAGAATTTTGAGAAATTGTAACCTAAGAAAAATGATATTTTGAACCCGATCATCGACATTTAAATTTAGAGACTCATTTCATTAGAAAAACGCCACAATCTTTGAGTCGGTCGAGGCAAATATGATATCATCAACTAAATTTGAACATGAAAGTGTGTTTTCCTCTTTTTTCCTCCTAATGAAACAAGTTTGGATCGACACACCCATAAGAACCTTGTGCCATAAAAACTTTGACAAAGTGTCATACATGCCGGTGGAGCCTGTTTTAAAACCCGTAAAGGCTTTCTTCAGATGATAACATGAAGTGGACGTTACTTGGCATACAAAGCCATCCGGTTGGTGGACATAGACTTCTTCTTTGAGCTCGCCATTTAAGAATGCAGTTTTCACGTCCATTTGATAAACTATCATATTTTTGCTGGCGGCATTGGCAATGAATATCCTGATTGCTTCAAGAAGAGCAACCGGGTGAAGATCTTCAAGAATCTAGAACCTTCTTCTTACGCAAATCCATTTGCTACAAGATGTGCCTTATTTTTCAACACATCACCATACTCGTCAAGTTTCACCTTATAAATCCACTTGAGAGCAATAATCATCGGCAACTGTCTAGATGAGGTACTAATTCCCATACTTCCAGATACGAACAAATCATGAATTTCTTCTGCAATGCTTTAAAAACCAACAGTCTTCAGTAACTGTAGAACTGAAGTTTTTTGGTTCGACTTTGGATAATACGGAATTGTAGAAACACCACAAAGCATCCATAGCAAGCTATTTTCGAGTGGATACCGTCCGAGTGAGGGATTCCCAATAAAGTTATCAAAGATGGTAACGGTCCATTTTCCTGAATAGCGTCAAAAGTGGTAGAAGGATTGGTTTGGGTTTCAGGTAATGGGATTTTCCCCAATAATGAAAGCTTCAGAGTATAGTCTGTGGCCCGAACACATTATCAAATGGTTCGGATCAGCTGCAGCAAAATGGATTACCTTCTCATTATTGGCTCACCTGCAACAAAACCATGATGTACCGAAGAGAATGATGATCTAATGTGATGATAATTACTTCCCGATGAGCTCGAGATCAATAGAAATAACACTAAGACCTTAGAAGTGACCAGTTCTTTTACTACCTAGGAAGAGGATCCAGACGGTTACCCGATGTTAAAATATTCATCAAACATAGGTTGAAAAACATCTCCAATTCTTTATTATGAGAGTACATATGTAAAGCAGGAAGCAGGATTGGGTACAGCCCAGAACTGATGGTCTAGACGTCAACAGGTTAAGTAGCGTGTCCTGAACTGGATTGTACAAGAGCCATCTGCTCATGTCACTCATCGAATTGAACATAATAGAATTCCATGATTTGTCGGTTCATTTGTTATAGATTTGTAACCTTTCTTCTTGGTGCATATCCAAAGAAAATCCAATAGCAGCCCCTTGGTTTTGTTAGTTTTCCAAGATTCTCACTGTCATTTGTAGGGTAAACAAAGAGCACCAAAAGACCCAAAAAAAAGAAAGATCATGCTTCTTATTGTGTACTAAGCTCATATGGGGTTTTTGTCGTGACTATTTAAATAAGTGAATGGTTTTGGGTGTAACAGCAGTAGCCACATACACTACAGCCCAAAGTAAACATTAGTTGCCTTCGAAAAGATTACATTGTCCCGAGCTGCCATCGACAAGAGTTCGGTTTCGTCCTTTTCGACAATGGTCCGTTCTGTCTGTGGAGTCCTTGCACAACAGGTCTTAGGAGAAAGATTCCAACGCTTTCATAATAATCATACAAGTCTTTTTGACAAATTCAGTCCAAATTGTCGTGCGGATGAATCTAACAGATTTTTAGTTGAGACCGCACTTGTATTTGCTTAAAATTTGATGACAACCATGTGGTGTTTCATCCTTTGATCTCAAAAACTGCCCACTAAACCAAGTAATCATCGACTATCAACAAGAAGTATTTCTTCCCATTAATCCGTTTTGCACACGCATCGTCCACATAAATCCATATGAAGGTGTTTAAGAACTTCCAGAATGGTGTTTTCAGTTTTGGTTTGTGGGTATTCTTTTTGCACTTTCCTAATTTACATAAACAAAGATGATCTTTTTTAAACTTCAATCTAGGTAACCACTTACGGTCTTTTCTGAAAGATCATGATGTAACCGAAGTTTAGAGTGTTTTAAACCCGATGCATAACCATGGATTTTTTCTTGGTGCTTGGATAGCAAGCCAAATTGGGAGGAACTTCATCATTTTCTTCATCAAGATAGTGTATAAAAAACCACTGACCCCATTAATAATTCACACCATCCCGTAACATAACATAACACAATAGCTTTCCGAAAGCAACTTCTAAATACAAATCACAAAATTGACCGACAGAAAATAAATTATGCCCCAAATCCTTCCACTAAGTAAAACCCTGGAATTACAGCTATTACCAAAGACATAATCTCCATAACCCATAATACACTCAAAGTGTCATTCCGAATCTAACTGGCCGATAAACTTTTTTATACGAAATTCATGAGCCTTGGCGATTCCCCCCGTCGTATTTTTGAATAAGCCTAAAGTCCCAAATACCAAAGGACATTTTACACCTTGCATTTGAAAATAGACAAGTGGATAGTTTGGAAAATTGGATCCCCAATTTGGTTAGGTTCCGATTGGTTAGCACAAGCAAATGGCTGACAGTTCCTGAAGTTTATGAACCAGTAAATGCACTGATCACATAGGTGAATGTTCTTCCTGTAGGTCTCCATTGATAACCAACTTGTTATGTGGTTTTGCCATTTGGTTCTAAATTTGTTATTGATATGTTTAGGTTTCCACACTTTGTAACTTGCTTAGGTTTCCAAACTAGCTTAACATGACGCACATCATTTTTTAACATGTGGGATGCATTTTACAGAGTGCAAATAAGGTAACCACACACAAATCATGAATTAGCGAAAATAAACAATGTTAACGATTGTTTATCACACAGAATAAAGAATTCGAATTAAATACAGTTAAACGCTTAGAGCTAATACTAGAATCCAACACGATTCGAGGTTTTAAGACTAGATCTAATTGTTCCTAGGTGTCCTTCTTCTTTCTCTTCAAGCTGTCACATTTAGCTGGCTGATCCCTATGTTTCTTGAGAAATGCTCCTAGGCTGAATCCCGCTAGAGAATCATGAAAAAAAAAAAAAAAAAAAACACTGTTTACCCTGTAAAGGAGGCACAGTGACAATTAGACTTTTGAGTGTTGCGATTGCTATACTACATGTTTGTGTGTTGTTATTACTACTAGATGTTGCAATATGATCCTTAAAGAAACAATACTTTTTTTCCTAGGGGTGTTTGCATGCTTCTATATCTTATCATTGAAGACCTTTGACCATTTATTCCAACACATATCCTACTAGTTCCTGCGAATGCTTAGATGTACCAGAAATCAGATGCGAGTGATCTATCTAAAGGTCTTTCAACATTGGCTTCTTCCCACTAATGTACACGAAGTGTATCTACACTTTTCCTAAGATGCCTGAGATAATGTAGATAACTTCCCTTTGTTCCTATTGCGAGGGGGAAGTATGTCAACATCTATTCATACTTTCGAGGTGCAAGTACTTTTAGTTTAACCTAAATTTGTAGTGTGCAGTCACATGAACCAGTTTTCGTAGTTGACCTTTAAACTCTCATTTTCATTTTTAAGGGGCAGTTATATGTTCTGATGCTTAGCCCACTTAATCTTGAACAATCATACAAATTCCTTGTAGTGCTCCTTTTAATCTTTAGCATTTTTCTGCCCAAGAAAAGCTCATTTTGTTCTTGAAAACCATTAACCTTTTCAGTTAATTGTAAGATCTAAAAGTCACGGGCCCTAAAATCAAGTGTTCGGTCTAGTTCACTACGGGTCTCCTTAAGTTGAGATATTTGCATTTTCAACTTTTTGGATGACGTTTGTCTTTTCCTTGAATTGAAGCTTTCATTTGAACCGAATTACAAAAACGAGTTAAAATCAGAGTATCATTAACAATGAAGACTTTTATTCAGAAAACTATCTATTAAGGTTTTGATACTTTAAACAGTAAGATCAGGTGATTACCTCAAGATTGGAAAACCGGTTTAAAAAGTTCATTTATAAATAACCTTATGGGAAATTATCACGTAAATTAAAAATCTCTAGCTCAAGATTCTCAGACAACAGCCTTGACAACATAAGAGCTTTTTCATTTCATTAAATCTATATACATTAAATCTCAGAATTCGATCAAACTAAAACACTTCTTTAGAACAAACCATCAGAATTATAATTATCATGTTTTCAATAAGAAGGTTTTTCCTGTTCAATCTCATCATGATTCCTCCTATCAACAATACAATGGTCAGAGTTCAGCTTCAACTCATCAAAGGTAACCACTCATTTCTTTAAATTTTTGTTAGAGCCTTTTTGAATGCCCCTCAAAAATGTTTCTTGAAGGAGTTTTGAAAAAATAGAAAGACCTCCGTGAGGTAACAGTCTTGGTTTGTTTTCAAAACCCCTTTCCCCTTCATGATCTCCGATGGCGTGGATTCTCTTTTTTACTAGGTTTTCTCAAAATTCGGAAAAAATTGTCTAAGTGTAAAAATGTTAATTTTCACTGACTTTTAGTTGGAAGCACCTCTTGGGGACAAGCGTTGCAGAGTGTATTTGGAGGATACGCATTCAACGCTTTGATTGGCTAGTGTTCTGCTCTTTGAGAGCATTCAGCTTTCAATCTTAACAATCTTGAGACGCAAAAATATTTGTTTCGTGGTCTAGTTTTTCTGTGATGTGAATGTGATGGTCGCTAAGAAATTCTCTTCGATAATTAGGCGTGAAATATTGACCTTATTATCCACACCTTATTAGCTTTCATTTAATCATGCTTTTCCCTTCCTAGAAATTTCAGTAAGTTCTAGGTTCATTCCTCACCCGTCAAAAAAAACGTTTACTACTTCCTTTGCATGATTGGGGTTGTGACAATTACATGACCACTAACAAGGGCATGCTGAGCTTGCCATTGCCAAGTCGGATGTAGAACAAAGGTAGGTGTTCATTTTTAGCCAATGGCCTACCTTATTCATTTCATCATAATAATACCTATGTTTCCCACATCAGTGCACTGGTTTGAAAAGACTAGGCCTTAGTTTTGAATAGTTTATCCTCGAACTTATCTTATAAAGCTTTAAGTCCAAAAAAATTCTTCAAGGTATTTGTTTTCTTTCTGATTAAAATCCTTTTCAAAGATGTAACTTCATCTACCAAGTGGAACGTGAATAGCTGTGTAAGATGGGAGAGTGCAGAGTTTGCAGCAGTGTGGGTAGAGTCTGATGGAGACATAGATTGTTAAGTAGCACCTCTGAACATTACATCCAAATGACTCAGGGTTGCGATATAAATATGCGGAGATCGCGCTATTATTCCAGGCAGTAGGATGAACAAACTATACGCCATATAGTTCCATACAGATGGTACTACTCTGTATTTATACACGCGTCTATGGGCTCCCTAGGTTAGAGATCAACATGCCGTCATTCATACAGTTTCCACTTGTTCCCTATATGTGGCAAGTTTTCAGCATTTAACAAATTTATAACTACTGTATTCACAGGTGTATGAGAGACAGATATGAACATCAAATCATGCACATCATTATCAAACTCACATAAGCATCATTTGGAACCATAATGCAATTATTTTGTACAACCGGCCTAGCGTTGTCCTTTACATACTGATTATAAGGAATCATATTACTAACACTCGTATAATTATCATGTGAATCAACAACGTAGTTTGCTTGTACATCGTCATGCATCTCGTGTTCTTCATGAAGAACACAAACAGCATACTTATATTGTATCATGTCATGTACCTCAATAAGGACGTCGAATCATAAGACGGACTGGCTTATCACAAACTGGATCTGCGGAAGATAGATTACCATGAACATATTTTGTGCACGTATGAGCCTCACAACAAACAGAATCATATGGCATCACATCATCAGCTTGAAACACATAATCCACATTAAGAGCTAAGCCTTGAACGGGTTGCTCATCCATATCTTCATCAATAGCATTATCCTGTCCACCAGCTAGGAACAATAACTGCTCTTTTCGATCAAGACTACCCCATTCTCTTGAGTTTGCATCAGCAACATCTTGTCTTTGAAGTATTCGAATTCTATGGACGCTTGGGTTAAGTGCAGTTCCTTGCTATGTGGCATACCTCGTTGCAGTTGTAGCACTTAACCTGCCTAGCTTGACCCGGATTAGCATTCCCCACTCTATTCTGTGCTCTCCCATAACCAACTGAACCTGCACCCCGTGCATTATTACCCTGTCCTCGTGTTCTGTCGCGACCCTAACATTCTGAACAAACACCCTGTCCGTCTTTGTACTGTACTAGATTCCTTGGGTTTGATGAGGTTATGATTGATTATTTGTTTTGATAATGAAGGTATGATGAATAGTGTTAAGGCAAGTGTGTTGGTTATTCTCGATTAGGTTGTCCAGTTGGAGAAAGGTACCAAATCAGATGTGAGTTGTAACAGATGTGGTTTGAACGATATTGGTCCGTGGATTTGTTTGATGACTGATAATGATAATGTTGAGTTGAAGTGCCCTAGTTACATCGAAGGCAAAATAAAGGGATCTACTGTCTATTGTTTGAGAACGTTCCACGCAACATCTATTCTCGTTGCAAGTGCCTCGTGTTGCTTCAATAAGCAATAGTTGAACAAAGTTTAATCCTTCTAGCCTTTGTAAGTTTCACAGCTGTAACAAATCACCCATACAGCAGCATGTTATTCACAAACTTTGAGTTCAACTGTATTTTTGACATTGTCATCTTGATGTTCCGCATGTCATTAATGAGCTTGGCAAACCAGACATAGTAGTCGTGAATGGTTTCGCCTTTGTTCTGACGAAAGTGTTCAAAGTCATCATACAGTTGTGATTCACGGTCTTCCTTTGTTAATTCCGATCCTTCCAAAAGCATCTTCACATTGTCCCATATGTCCTTTGCATCAGTGTAATGATTAATAAGTGAATAGATATCTTTTGGTAAACCTTGAAGTATGATGTTTGTTGCCCGAATGTCTGCATTGTACCTATCCTTCTCATCCTGTGACAGATCCGAATAAACTCGAGGTCGTTCAGGACCCATTGAGTGAACCTTCAGTTCCTTCAGCAACAATTACTCGCGTGGTCCCCATCTGAAATGGTCCTTCATCAATTAACTTTAAAATGTTTACCCCATTCTCCTTACGCCCGACAGTATAATCGAATACGTTTTGCCTATGACCGCAAAGTCCAGCCTTATCAAGCATAGTGGTCGGTATGTTGAATTAATGTTAACTTAATGTTGATTGAAGTTTTGTCAAAAGGCAGTGAAGTTTTGTCAAAAGGCAATGAAGAATATTGAGATATGATCAAAACGCAATAAAATTTTGTCAAAAGGAAATGAAGAATATTGAGATTTGATCAAAACGCAATGAAGTTTTGTCAAAAGGCAATGAAGAATATTGAGATTTGATCAAAACGCAATGAAGTTTTGTCAAAACGCAGTGAAGAATTGTCAAAACGCAATGAAGAATATTGAGATTTGATCAAAACGCAATGAAGTTTTGTCAAAACGCAGTGAAGAATTGTCAAAAACGCAATGAAGAATCTTGAGATTTGATCAAAACGCAATAAACTCTTGAGACTTGATCAAAACGCAATGAAATCTTGAGACTTGATCAAAACACAATGAAATCTTGAGACTTTATCAAAACGCGGTGAAATCTTGAGACTTGATCAAAACGCAACCAATTAAAAAATTGGGCAGAGTCTCCCCTAGTCAAAACGCAACGATCAAAATGCAACCTCTAATAAGACAAAACGCAGTACAATAGTACTATACAAAACGACAAAACGCAATGTACTTTCTTCACCAAAACGCAACGAAAAATGTCTCAGAAGGTCAAAACGCAACGACGAAAATACGAACTTTTTCACCTAAAAACACCTAAAAATCACCCTTTTGAACGTTTTCACTTGGTTTCTTTTGCACAACTTGGTCCTAGAAGGTTATAACAACTATAAAAACACTAACTTTAACATCACACACATGAGAATCAAAGAGTGTCAAAAATAGCCCATAAACCTTCAAAAACTAAACTTTTGATCTAAACTAACCAAGAAAACGCACACACAATCTAGCTAATCATCCCATAGGCTCTGATACCAATTGTAGTATATTGGATATCATAACACAAGCAAGAATGATTGGGTTGGCAAATTATCTAGAGAGAGAAAGTAAGGTTTCTAGTGAGAGAAAAACCAAATGAAAGCCTTGTGATAAAATGAACAACCAACCCCTTCCCATGGCTGGAAAGGGGTTTATATACATGAGTGTTTATGCCCCAATGGGCTTGAGTATGGGCTTACAAGTGGGCTAAAGGCCCGACCCAATACTATTAGTCATACGCTTACAATTAGACAACGAGCTATGCTATTCTAGATTATACACGGGGTGACCGAGTCTTTTTCATAATCCTAACAGATCCCTTGCCATGCCAAACACAGTACATGCAAGTAAAATCACATTACATATATTCACATAGCAGTCATAAGCACATATCTTGTCCCAAAAACCAAAACCACATTTTGCACAGATCAATTCAAAACATTTCAAAACACATTTGAGTATCATTTTCCCCCAACAGAAAAACAGTGAAAAGTGGGGCTACAAGAACTCACCTCAATCAACAATCAATGCAATCGCACAATCTCAAATAAGGCAAAACACAATCAATCTCTACGCAAGCGCACAATGTATCCGGCAACGACCTAATTTATACTCTCTATATCAATACTCGTACAAAATTATCTTATTGTACAAGTGTTCACCTTAACTCACGCAAAATCCTTATTTTCATCCCAAAATCCCATTTCCAATTTATATCGTTCCAAACTTGTTATCTCAAACCTTTAAGTCATTACAAAAACTATTGGGATTAAAAGCTTCTTGATGCTATTTAGAGTTACTACTGTTCTTGTTAAAGTTAATGCTGCTCAGAGGAATTAATATTGCTAAGGTTAGAGTTACTACTGTTAAGCAAACTTAGTACTGCTCAGTAATCTTAGTGAAAAATATGCTAAGTAGTTAATGCTGCTAGTTACTACTGCTAGTATATATTACTACTACTAGTGTAACTTAGTTACTACTGGTAGTGTAACTTAGTACTACTAGTATATGTTAGTACTGCTACAGTAAAGTTAGTACTGCTGGTGAAGAATGAAGAAAAATATTCTAAGTAGTTACTACTGTTTGTACACAGTTAATACTGCTGGTGTATAAGTTACTGCTGCTAGTTCAAGTTACAACTGCTGACAAAGTTACAACTGCTGACAGAGTTACAACTGCTTAAAGATTAAGACTGCTAAAAGAGTTTCTACTGTCAAAGGATAGATAAAGACAAAAAAAAGATAAAGATTGCTTTTGTGATATGTATGAGATATTTATGTAAAAGATACGTATAAGTTATTTGTTTAGAAGATCATGATAACTTAGGAAAATATTGTAAGCCAGTTAGGACTTCTTGGTGTATAAAAGGAGGTGCTAGGGCATAGAGATTGATATATCTTTCACTGTTCTATCAATCTATTCGTAGCTTCAAGGTTTTGTAACCTTAACACTATTAAGAGTGTTCTTATTATATTGAGGCTAAAATTTTGGTAAAACTGTTTACTATTGATCTTGTTCATTACTGTTTCATTCTTCTTAGTATCATTGACTAGATTCCGCACAGTCTTTGATATTCACAATCAAAGTTTCTATCATCATCATAGTTTGTTTTAGATTATATATCAATAAAACTTAGGCTAAACATGCTAAGCCAAGATCTATTCTATTGGGATCAACAAAGTGTATCAGAGCATGCGATAACTTGAATAAGGAATAAACTTACTACACACATTATCAACTTTTTTCAAAAAGCAATGGACTCTCAATCTACTCAAACCATCAAGCTACCTATACTCCAACCTGGTAAGTATGATCTCTGGAAGATGAGGATAAAGCAGTACCTATAGTGCATTGATTACACTCTATGGGAGATTATAGAAACTGGTAATGCACCCATAGTAACAAAAACTGTTGATGGTAAGAGTAATTTATCCCTCGCTACAAGTGTTGAAAAAAGTCACAAGGAAGGGCAGGGTTGAAGGCAAGAAGCACTTTGTTGATGGCCTTACCTAATGAGCATCAATTAAAGTTTAACTCATACAAGAATGCTAAGACACTGATGCATGCTATTGAAAACATATTTGGAGGTAATACTGCTACAAAAAAACTCAGAAAAATCTTCTAAAGCAGCAATATGAAAACTTTGCTACATCCAGCACAGAAGTGATTGAGCAAACCTATGCAAAAGGCTTCAAAGCTAAGAGTCAACTAGATATGCATGGAGAAGTATCATCCCTGGCAAGAAGATAGTCAATCAGAAGTTCTTGAGAAGGTTTGTCACAAGAATGACTATGCAACTAATGTATGGAGGAACAAACCAGAGATTGAGACATTTGAGTTTGGATGACCTCTTTAACAACCTGAAGGCTATGAATCATAAGTTAAGGGTCATCTAGCACACACCCACAAACTCACACAATGTAGCCTTTTTGAATTCAAGCTGCACTAACAGATTTATTATAAAAAAATTGTATTTAATACTACCTCAGGGTGTTAATAACTGCTAATCACACAGGGTTTGCAGCGATAGCTCACAACAATTGAAAAATAAGTGATGCTGTGTTTTAATCCTTCTTTGCTATCCAACCAAGTATTCCTCAGCTTGATAAATAAAGATTTTACACAAATCCATCTTGAAGATCTATGAAGAGATGGACTTTGTTTATGCTGACTATGAGGGCAAGAAGATTCATGAAGAATACTGGAAGAAAGCTAGACATGGTCAACAAAGAAAGAATTAGGTTTGACAAGTCCAAGGTGGAGTGTTTTAACTGTCACAAGAGAGGACATTTTGCAAAAGAGTACAGGGCACCCATGAATCAAGAAATCAAGAACAGGGAGCCTACTAGAAGGAATGTACCAGTTGAGGAAACTACTTCAAATGCCTTAGTGTCTCAGTGTGATGGATTTGGCTATGATTGGAGTGATCAAGCAGAAGAAGGTCAACTAATTTTGCTCTTATGGCTTATTCTTCAACAAGTTCAAGTTCTTCTACAAACTCTGAGGTATCTAATGACTCAAATTATTGTTCATCTTGTTTAGAATATGTAAAAGATCTAAAAGAACAAAATGAGCAATTAGTTAAAGACTTAAGAACAGCTAGGATAAGTGATGTCTCTTATAAAACTGGTTTAGAATCTGTAGAAGCTAGACTGTTAATCTTTAAGAAAAATAAGTCTGTGTATGAGGAAGATATAAAACTCTTAAAACGTGAAATCTATTTAAGAGATCTAGATATTACAGAGCTTAAAAGGAAGTTAGATTTGGCTACAAAAGAAAAGGATGAGGTTTAACTTACAGTATAAAAATTTGAAAATTCATCAAAAAGCCTAAGTAAACTTCTAGACAGTTAGATAATGGATAAGTGTAAAACAGGATT
>BQNB010143753.1:4192-16950 GCA_026074375.1 Tanacetum coccineum | reverse complement strand
TACGCAATAATATACAATGCAAGCTAAACTTAGAATACTAATAAACAAGAATTAAACAAACTCACTCCCCGACAGTGACACCAAAAAACTTGATGTGTTGTGCATAGGTAATATTTATTATCAAGTTTTATTATTTATATTTTGCCAACTTTACCTAAAAACAACACTAACAGGCAATGTACCCGATCAGTTGTAGGTTCGTTGGTAAGTAGGGTGTCGATCACTAAGAGCGAGTGTTAATACTTAAGTCTATAACTATTTTAGTTATCTAAGTTAGTCTTAATTATTCCATGTTAAACCTAAACTAACACAATAAGTGGCACGAGTTTTAGTTTACCTAGACTGAGATGAGGGCGATTAACACACACAAGCTGATAGTTAGAAGATAGATAAGCAGTCGAGCGTAATGTAAAGAAAACGTACTAATCATGTTTTAATGCATGTTTTAGTATATAAGTGTAATGATTGTCTTATCTCGTTGTTAATATATCATTTCTAGATTTAGGCGACACTTCTTCCTAAAACCTAGATCTGGCAATTCTGTCATAAATAACTACATCCGCATAAAGTACACATGGTTGATTATAATCTATCTTAGGAGACAATAATGGTGATCTTATCGAATCCTAGCTCATTGAGATTGTACTAACTTATTGCTTAATGGCTCTTTATATACTAGTAGTCCACTGTCCAGATCTTTACCTAAGGAATCAAAACGTCATTTGTTGATCCTAGGTCACCTGCTAGTCCAACTTGTCTAATAAACCAAAGGCAAAGACAGGTCAATATTTATGATCCGATTACTCTAGATATATAAATTGCATATATGGAGAGCTATCCCGGCATCTAGCTAACGCTCTATTTGTATTCCTAGATCCAATTGAATGATAGGTCGCATACTTAAGCACGCAAACGAGTATAAATTGATAAACATAAAACAACTCACAATGAATAAGCATGCAATCGAAATAAACATAAACCAAACATTAAATTATCATAAACATGGCTAATAATTGTAACTATACAAATGTCATAGATGAACGATTAAGGTAAACTAAACTATAATGAACGATACCAAAAACCAAACGCGTATTTAGAGTATAGAAATTACAAGGGTTTCCTATGGATTGAATTGCGTTGCAAGACCTTCTTGGCTTCTATTCTCTTCTAAAAATCAAACCTAGTGGTTAATGCCTTCTTTTCAGTCTTTGGTATATTTTTTTTGCACACAAAATTCATATTTAGGGTTCAATATTTATAGGCCTGAAATTTGGTCGATACGCCGTATTGAAACAACTTAATACGGCGTATTGGGGTTTCTTGGCGTGCGCTCCAAGATTATTATATTCCATAATATTCCATGACTTGTACTTGAATACGGCGTACGGCTTCATCTGGATACATCGTATAGATCTTCCTTCGTGGATGCTGAGTGAAGTTCATGGCACAGATACGCCGTATCTTCCTTGATGGATATGGCGTATAGGTTGTCAGAACGGTCGTCTTTATGATTTCTTTGTTTAAGCTCCAAAATGCGTGCCTTTTGATTAACTTTCACTCTTTGCTCGATAATTACTGCAAATCATAAATATAAGCAATTAAGTACCAATTCATGCATAAATGATGTAAAATGAGTAATTTAGCTGGGATAAATGATGCTATAAAATAAACATTATTTGATGTCATCAAGTGTCGTGCATTAGATACAGCAACATACATCTCTAATAGGGTTTATATTAGAAAACTCATTAATAAAACACCCTACAAAATCCTTAGAAATAGGAATCCGTCATTAGAGTTCTTTAGGGTCTTTGGTTGTAAAGTATTTATATCTAACACTAAAGTACATCTCACCAAGTTTGATCCAAATTCATACGAAGGCGTGTTTTTAGGCTACTGTCAAACTAGTAAAGCATACATAGTGGTTAACAAGGAAATAATGAGAGCTGAGAAATCTCTTAATGTTACCTTTGATAAGAGCTTGCCCAAGCCCAAGTCATCTTCTTCGGTAGAAGATGATAGGATCAATGAACCCATAATTCAAGATCTCAATGGGTCGCCGTCATTATAAGTTAATGTTTCGGATGAAGGCTATCCTAAAAGTTTAAAAGAAGCTAGAGATCACCCAATAAAACAAGTAATTGGTGAGTTGAATGAGAGAACACTTAGGTCTAAGACAAAACAAGCTTAGGATTTTTGCATGACATTTCCCAAAGTCCAAATTGCGTAAGAATAGTTGAGGTTGTTCATGGTTGACATGCACCATAGGATATTGATTTTGTGTGTGAGGGGTCAAAAATAAGAATAGAAGTTTAGAGGTCGTTTGCATACCCTTTTTAGAGATAATTGTGCTCTTAGAGCTTATGTGATTATGTGCTATGTGTTAGGACTTATGTGAAAGGCATGGAAGTTAAGCAACATTGTTGTTTTAACGAGATGATGGATAGATGTCAATGCATTATTCAAACTATGGTTGACATATCTCAGAATCTACATGTTAAACTTATGTGCTATGAACAAGAAATTTAATCTACATCTTATCAATATTGTAATAATCTATTGACTTATTCACAACATTGCATGTTCCATTCCTCATGATTGACATGAAAGATTAAATAGAGAAATTCATTGACAAAATAACTTTGGATCACAACTCATCCTTGTGTTGAAAAATGTTGTATTTGTGTCAACTTGCTCATTTTATGTGTTGATTGCATGCTATGTGTATTAGGATAGAAAAGAAAAGAACTTTATGCAAACCTCACGTAGTTAAAGAGAATTATCTTGAAATTGAATTTGGTATGCTATTGCATTACATACTAAACTACACAAAGAATAAACATGATAATATGGTCCTCTCGTCCGAGAAACTATGAAATTAATTCACCATAAACTATGTTAATAATATTATCAATGTTGACATAACACATCGACCATAAGTCTCAGATATTATACTTAGCAACACTGTGCTATTGTATAATAGATTATGTGTCCAATATGTGTAAAATATCCAAAGAGGATTAAAATACACATTAAAGCAGGTTTGATAACTTGGACCACTCATCAAAAATCCTAAGTATCTTCCTTGTAACACAATGAAAATGAAGTTATCATTTTCGAAAATCCAAAATGGCGATTAAGGATCTTTACACAACAGACTACAATGAAGATATCATGCATGGCTAGAAAAATACTTGGTGCATGCATGCATATTTGTTGGAGCTAGTTTGTGTAACTAAATCTTACAATTTTAACACTAAACCAAATATATTCAAACAATGATCTTAATTTCAACAAAATATCAGTAGATTCCCAACCTAAAACCTAGGCATAATGTTCTTCCCAATGTTTTATAGTCTTTACAGAATCATTTCTACCACAACCTATGGAATCAAAATGCATGGCTATGAATCTATGTCACTACCTAATCTTTCACAAATCTACAACTATAAAAGCCTATGCATTAGCTCATAAGATACAACACAAACTCATTAAAATTTTCAGCCAAGAACTAAAGGTAAACAAGAATCATGAACAAGTTTGAAGATTCATCATTTCACAACAATAATGGTAGAAGAATGATGTCTCCCGAAATGGAGGATTATTACCCATAGGAAGAACTTAAAAGTATTAATGTAGATATTTGTCGAGCCTTTCTTAAGCTATGTATTGTTGAAGACCCTATATGAGAGAAGATAAACTTATGAGCTTGAAGAACCCTTCCGAAACACTCATGTTTATAAATGTGTGTGTTGTCAAGTACAACACATAACGGAAGAGAATGTGTATGCTCTTCGCAGAGAAATGCGAGAGATACATGCATCCATTAACAACGACCTCAAGGTATTAACCGTGGTTGTTGAGGACATTGCTAGAGTCTTTCTTCAAGATCAAAATGAAGAATGAGTTGAAAAAGGCAATAAACCTAGCAATTGTCTCTTTGGATGTACTCAAGCATTGCAAGAATAATAGTAGTATAGGCTTCTAGATTGCCTTGTACTAGTTTTAGTTGGATGAGGTGTAATATATGTTGTGTATTGCATGTATTATGTGAAATAAAAATGCTTGAATAGTCCTTGATTAATATTTCTTGGCTACATCATAATAGGATGAAATTATGATAAAATTGTCCATGCATGCTCAACAAAAAGTAATTGGAGTCATAAATAACTATACATATAAATGTTAAAATATGTTTATGAATATATGCAACAATGTACAAAGTCACAATAATCCATATTTGTACTCATCTATGTTTCCACGTTTCCAAATGGTTAGCTAACCAATGGTGGACTTGCATATGTGTATATGTTTTGTTGCTTGTGTTGTTGTCTTGTGTTTGCTTGTTGCTTGTTATAGCCAAGAACACTTTCGAAGATAATGCTCTTGACTCATGGATCCCTGCCTTGGAACACGTACAATGGTATCTATTCTTTCTTCTACAAAGATATCAACCTTCCAATGAAAGACCAAGACCCCACCTTTTTAATTTGACAAAAAAGGGAGAAGGAAAGCAAAGCTAAGAGAAGCTTAATGATCAGGAAAGCAAGCTATTACGAAAGAAAAGATCCATAGCATACATGGGAGTAAACAAGCTATGTAAGACTCATAAGGAAGTAAACAAGCTATATAAGACTCATAAGCTGAAGACAAAAGCAAGCAATTACGAAAGCAAAAAGCCATAACATACATGGGAGTAAACAAGTTATGTAAGACTCATAAGGTGAAGACAATATTCAAGCTTCGCCAAATTACAAGGCCAAGATCAATACACGAACTTCATCAACGGCGGTTTTCATCTTCGCTACATTTGTAATTTTATTTGCTTTCCAAAATTTTATTTATCATCATAAAAAAGGGAGAGATTGTTGGTGCAATATTACTAGGATCTCCTTTATGTTTTGACGATGACAAATAAATGTTCGCAAAACGTAAAATCACAAATGGTAGCCTAAATCCGCAAATATGGATTTCATTGTCCGGCGCGCTAGGCACGCGTCAGCGCGCCACAGGCGAAGTCCGTTTTATGGATTTAGAAATTGCATGCTTTCCTCTTACCCGGCACATGTGGAAACTTCAATAAAGGTATGTACATGATATTTGAGCATTTGGGAACACTCTAAATAAGGTTTAAACTTAGAGAGGAGCAAAACGAATCCTCTCATTTTTCTACAAAATGCCAACTCAAATCTTTTATCAAACGCCTCTAGCCAAGGCCGAGACTTCTTTCTAAACCTAGTATGATCATGTTTTCAACATACCAACAAGAAAAAGTATTCATTTGACTTTAATCTAGATTTACGTTGTTCCTAATCACTTAACGGGTTTTACTCCCTTATTGGTCAAACTAAGTCAAAAGTCACTTTACGTAAACGCATCCTTTCTCGTTACGGGATATGCTTTACTTAAGATGCAAATCACTTAGCTTGTTTAAATCAAGATGATTAGTGATCAAATCCATTATTGATTATCATGGATTAAAGTCTAAATGACAATTAAGTTTGTGGTATTTAGAAGTTAATTATACTTTGACTTTTCTCACTTCCTTACCCATATAAATGTTTTACAAACTCACATGTACAAGCCCACACTCCTTTTATACAACCCATTCTTCCTAATCATTTGTTTGCCCTTCTTACCCAACAAATGATCTCATCTCTTCTACACACACTCTAAACATCTTCTTCCTAAATAATCCCATAATCACATATGTCACCTCTCATTCCTTCTTATTGTGGGAGTATGTGATTAAATACCCAAATAAAGCACATGATGATTTCATCCGTCTTCATCCTTCATCTTCAAAACCTTCCATACACATTAAAGACTTTACCAAAATAAACACCCAAACCTTATCCTTAAAATGCCAACTTACTTCGTTATCACAGATATATATCCTCGATGCTTATTCTTGTTAGGATATACTTCTATGTTCCGCCTACATTCCATAGTCAATACTTTCCCAGTATTCTTTTCAAAACAATCTCGCGGCAAGCTACCATATTCACTAGTCACTTTCTTGCTCTCAATAAATTCAAATTTCACACACGCACGCAACATTACTCCTTCTATCTTCACCACCCTTGTTCATTCCAGGCATATCTAAGTTACATACTCTTCTTAAAATCTCAACGCTATTCGGATATTGCTTCTTCAAACAAAACACACTTGTATTTTTACCATTGTATTAAGACCACTCTCGCCTCAACTCCAAAACTAACTCATTCTCTTCTTAACATTTGGATTGATTCTGTTATCTCATAACGAAATACAAATCTCTCTTACTGAACCTTACAACTTCTCCGTCACACAACAAAACACACCTCTGTCTGTACTCACTTGATCTTCGCCAATATCACCTATCCTACTTTCTCTCTTCGTAACATCTTCACCCTCCATTTCAAACAATGATCCGAGGCAGTCCCGCTTAGTCGCATCATGTGCAATTCATAGTATACTAAAGCTTGAGGACACAAGTATTTTACCCATTACAGAAGAAAAAGATAAAATAAATAAGAGAAGAATAATACTTAAGTCCACAAAATCAAAGGTAAAGTATTCCGCACTTTCTCAAGAAGCGGTACGCTTGCACTTTAGGTACGAAGTTAATGAGTGACAGTTAATACCCTAAGTACGACGCGACTTGTACATATGTGCGCCGTACTTCATCTCCAGCATTAAGATCTGACGCATTGACAGAAGCAAAGTACGACCGCATTCTAAGGAAGTGGGAGCCCCAACTTTTGACCACTCGCCTAATCTATAAACTTGTCGAGGAGAAATTATTCATTGTCTGCACTACCAAACTATCTCATCTTGCACACCAACACATATCTTACATACACACAACTCATACTATCATTAGAAAGGAGGAAGGAGTGGTGAGGATTGGTATGCGTTTAATTACACATACCTTTTTTCATTAAAAAACGAGCTAAAATGACCAAAAACGTACCAAAAATACATTGTATTTGTATGTTTTGAGTTTATATTGTGCAGGTAACGAATATTCAAGAAAATGACAAAAACAAAGCCAAAAACGACAAAACCGAGCACGAGAACGGAAAGAGCGTGAAGCAATAGTCAAAGTCAAAGCCAATTCAACAAAAAGTCAAAGTCAAATCAAGTCAAAGTCAACCCCGGAGTGTGGATTTGGAAAGAGCATCGAAAACCGAACCCGAAAACCTAATTGCTAAAAAGTGGGCCCACCCGTACCCACCTAGTGGGCCCGGGCCAGCCCACTTACATATTAAACCTTTTATAATATACCCTTAATCCATAAATGGCCCAAATACTCTTCCTATACAAACCGGCCCAAACAATGAAAATAGGCCCAAAACCAAACTACCGTTAGCCAAAACCCTTTTAACCTTAACGGTTGTTAGTTCGCAAGGACCATGTGTGTAACGGCATATATAACTCTGAGGGACTGAATTTGTCAAGTCCCCAAAACCCTTATATCCCCACAAGGACTGTGGGTGTAATAGAGTGTTATACTTTCAGGGACTGTTTGTGCCGATTTTCAAAACATTTTCACTACCCGCCAATGACGAATAGTACTATTCCTCCATCTTCTCCATTGTGTCCCCCACTCCATTGACAGCCTTCACACACCACAAACCCACCCCTTGGACCACACTCCAGCTGGCACCATCTCACCCTCCAATTCAATCCAAGGGATGAGATTAATCCCTTGGTGGCTACTTTAATCCAACGGCTGAAATGAAGAGGGCTAGAAGCTTCATCAAGATTAGGGTTTCAAAGGCCTATATAAAGAGAAGTGAAGACCGTTTGGAAGAGTCTGAGTTTTATATTTTTTTTAGCTTAAATTTAATTTCAATGTATTTCTTTAATTTCAGTATTGTAACTTAAAGTTTAATCAATGAAAGTCTCTTTTTAATTCCAAGTGTTCTTCATATTTACTTTTTATTGTTAATCTTGGTTATAAGTTTCGTAAATCTTTAAAACTGTTTTCTTTAAATTCGTATAAGCTACAAACTTAGACCCATAAGCTTATTCATAGCTTATGAGTCTAAGCTCATTCTTAAATTCACTCACTTAAAAGGTTACTCAGAAAGAAGAAAGGAGAAAGGTTTATAGGAAAGTGGTTCATGTTTTATGGTTCATTGGTTCATGGCAGCTTATTGGATGAATAAGCAATCTTGGATGGCTTATTGGTTTAGAGCTTATGGTAAGCATTAGGATTGGTTAATAAGCTCTTGAAAGCTTATTGTCTAGCCTTAAGCTTGGACCTTTTGTAAGTTTTCTTGTTTTTACATTTTTTGCTTAATTACCGATTCATCTGCTTATTTGCTTATAGCCTGCTTTATTACTGCTTATCTAGCTTATTATAACTGTTTTTTTATGTTTATCTTCATTTCTTTAAATGCATATATTGCCCTTATCTTCAGTTTTTTCCTTATAAAAAACTGTGTTTGCTTGCTTAAAACTGCTTGTTTTCAATTCTTGCTTATTTCAGCCGTCATTATTCTTGTTTTGTGCTTATTCGAAGCTTAACTTTTGCATCTTGCTATCTGTTTTTTAATTTTCAAAGCTATAATCACCAAAAATCAATTCAATAATGTTTTTCACTCTTAAGGTGTTTGCAGAGTGGTTAAAAAGGTCAGAAATGGTTTTTAAAAAACCATTGGGTCACCTAGACAGCTTTAACAAGCCTCCTTAAGTTGTTTTAAATCATTTCTTTAAAGATTTTAAGTATAGATTTAGATTTCTAAGTTTTTCCAAAGATGCCTTTGAAACTGTCTTGACAAAACAGTTTCATAAGCTCTTATTTGAATTAGCTTTCAAAACTAGTTTACAAGTATTGTTTTTGTGTTCTTATGAGTGTTTAAATGCAGTAGTACAAAGTTCTTTTGGTTACCTTTTGTATTATTAACATCTGTTGAGATCCTTATGTTAAAGTAATTTTTAAATATTACAAACACAAATCCCATTTCATAACTAAAATATCGGACCTAAAAAAAATGTATAGCTTTCAAAATTTTGAGCATCAGCTCCTCTTAGGTTAGTCTCAATCTGTTTTTAATTAGTTTTTGATTTGGAGCTTATTTTATGGCTTATTTATAAGCCAGCTTTAATTGTCCACTTTCTTGTATCAAATCAATACCCTAGTGTGATAATCACTTATCTTTTCCATCAAGCCCTTGTAATATGCTTATTTTATTTCAAAACCCTCTTTCCTTTGCTGTTTTAATATACTTAGGTAAGCCCTTCCTTTAAAAGCCAAATAAGCCTTATTCCCATAAGGATCCATCTTGGTGCTTAATAAGCTCAAAAGTGGAACCACACAGGGTGTGTGACTACCCCTATTATGGCACCTCTATAAATACGTTTACCCCTGCCGTATTTTTTGCCAGTTTTGGCTTATGCATTTTCCTTGCTTATTTGCATATAATTCTTAGCTTATTTATTTTGACCTAGTGCTTATTTAGGTTAGATCCCATCTGTATTTACTTATTATTAACTTTATCTTAGCTTCATTTATGCTTAAAAAAAATCCCAATCATTTAAGTTATCTTAATTCCTGCTTATAGTAAAATTAAAATCATATCTGTCAACTTATTATTGCTTATTTTGAGCTTATTTTGTGTTTATAAAAAAAGAGGTGCTTTTGTTAAATTTGCTTATTTTCGAGTTCTTAAAAAATTTATGGAAAAAAATGATTTTTAAAAAACGTTTGGGATAGGGGAAGTCCTAGGTGAGCCTAGGCTCGAAACCCTGGACCGATCTACCCTCTCACCTCTCACCAAACATTTATGACTCCCCGACTCACTTACCCCCGTTGTCTACAAATAGCTCATATCCGGGCTATAGGTTTTTGAAAAATTATATACTTAACCCACCCTCTTTTTCCACCTTTCTTTCATAAGCAACTTCGATCGAAAGCTTATTTTGAGCTTTTTCCCTTTTCTCCTTTTTCCCTTGGCTTATTTTGGATAAGTGTTTCAATTAAGCTTATTTTTTTTTTTTCCTTTCCTGCATTCTTTATATAGTTTTAGGACTTTTTGTTGGGTTGTTGCATTTCTCAAGATTTTTACATTTATTTAGGTATTTTTAAATTTGATTTTTTCTTTTTAAATTGGTTTTTATAGGTTCATAAAAAAATTATTGAAAAGGTCAAAAAAAAATATAATTCTTTTTTAGGTATAGAAAATTTTCCTTTTATCACATATATTTTTTCTTCTTCTAAGAAAATTAGTTTTTATACTTTCGAGAAAGAGGTTTAATTAGCAAAATTTTGTTTTTTTAAAAAATTTTTTAAGAAGGATTCGTTATAATCCCGGTTCCACAATTTTTTTTTTTTTTTTTATTTTTTTGTTTTTTTTTTAATTTAATTTTTTTTGTTTTTATTTTTTTGGTTTACCCACTGTTCTATCACCCCCTCCACATAATATGTATATATAAGGAGAATATTTGCACGCTACGCGCACACACCAACCCCACCCCACCGATATAAAATCAACCCACCTAAAACTTTCTAACTCGTATTTCCATTCCATCACTACAAAAAAACGTGTTAAATAATCATCTGCCTATACACCCAGAGACCCCCCCCCCCCCACACATATTCGGTCCCCTTCGTTTCCTTGGCTTATTTGTGTCTGCTTTTGCTTATTAGGTTTAATTACATATCTGTTTTTGCTTGTCTTCAATTTCCATTTACTTATTTAGCTTAAAAAAATAGCCATCATCTTTGCTTATTTGCCCTTAGTGTAATATAGTGTAAACTGCCCTACTTTCCAGCTTATTTTTAAGTTATAAAAAAAAGTTTACTTTTTTAAAGTTGCTTAATTTTTCATAGTTTTTAAGTTTTTAAAAAAAAGAAAAAAAAAGTTTTAATAAAAAGAGAGAGGCCAAGGGTCGAACTCTGGACCTCCCCCTTTGCAAGCAAACGTCCCACAAACCCACACCCTCAACCATCATGCTACAATAGCTCATCCAGTATGACTTTGTAAAATTAATCCTTTATCCTCTTTTTAGCCCAACAAGCCCATAAGCTGTTTTCTACTTATTTAACAGCTTATTTGATAAGTTGTTTCATCCATTTTATTTTTCTTGCATTCTTCACTCTTCTAGCTATTTTTTGTAATTTTTTCAGAATTTTCATAAATCGTTTAGTATTTTTTATATTTAATTTCAGTTAAACTCGTTTTTAATTCATAAAAAATTATAAAAAAAATCAAAAAAATATAATTCTTTTTTAGAAAATTTTCTTTTATCATATTGCACCTAGGAAAAATAGATTTGCTCTCGTAGGGTCATTTTTGCAAAATTTCATTTTTTAAAGAACGGGATTCGTTCCCGTTCACGTTTTTTTGTGTTTTAAAGCTCAAATCAACTCCGTTTTCGTTCTAGTTTTCTTTAATCTTACTTTTTAGTTAATTAGAGTCTATTAAAAGTGAAAAATCATTTTAGGTTAATTTTTGAAAATTTAGGGTTTTTAGTCAACATTTTTAGATTCCCGTTATCGTTTTTAGCTTAATTTTGTGTGCCTTTTTCATTTTTAGAGTAGATTGCATTAAATTCTCCGTAGATTTAGAAATCCAATCCAAATCTCTTCCATTCAATCATCAAATGTCAATCCAACTCTCGACTTTCCAATTCACTCTTCGTTGGGGATAAACGACCCGGGAATATCATATACTACTTCCGGTTTCATTGATTTTGTGGATTTTGATCCTTATTATATATTTATATTTATTTATATTTATATATATAAAGGGTTGAATTTAACATTAATCAATTTTTGGCGCCGCTGCCGGGGAGGAGTGTAAGCGTTTGTCGTTTCGAAGTTTGACAATTTGTGCTTTGAAGATCCTTCCCCGTGAAGTTATTTTTGTTATTAAAAATATAAAAATACAAAAATATTTTTCATTTTCTTTTTAGCATATTTATAAAAACAAGAAAAAACCAAAAAGATAAAAACATTGTCAATTAAAAGAAATAAAAATCACAAGTTGGTAAAAGAACACCAACATATAATACTTTCAACTGAAGTATTATCCATCAATAAGTTCCCGAACCAAAGAATCAAAAACTTACCTTTTGTGTCACTTGCGAGGTACGGTTCACCTTTGAAAGATAAACAAACTCAAAGAGGGGTATAAGGCGGGTTGTTCCTAGGAACTACGACCCTAAAGGAAAAAGGTTTTTAATAGCTTCGCGCTTTCCTACTCCTCCGCTCCTTTGTGCGTTTTTCTTTTCGAAGAGTTACCGAGAAGCTTGTTGATTATTAGGTTTAAGTTGTCTTATCTCGTTGTCCGTTATTAAAATAAATTGTGAATTCATTGTTGATAAACCAAAAAGAACAAAAAAAAAATTAGTGTAAATTTTCTTTTTATATTTTAGTGCATGCGCACTCGTTCTCAATCCCGTAATCTTAACCGTCAACAACAACAAGCCCCACCGGCTTTTGTTGAACCATTTGATCTCGAAGAACCAATTGAAAATCCAGCTCCTCCCGTAGTTACGATGGATGATACTCGTACTATGGCTCAATTGCTCGAAGCACCCACCGAGGGTTACGAGGATGCCATCGTTGTTCCCGAGATCACCGCGGACAACTTTGAGCTTAAGCACGGTTTGCTTACCCTCGTTCAAAACAAACAATTTTTTGGACATGACAAAGAAGACTGGTCGGTGGTTTTCACACTATATATATATATATATATAATATATAATAAAATATAAAATATATATAAGTCTAAAAATCAACAAGAGCAATGATACCGAGAAGT
>BQNB010143752.1:0-16950 GCA_026074375.1 Tanacetum coccineum | reverse complement strand
ACTCATGTTGGGAGTTAAAAGTTCACAAGTCATAAGTATGAGTGCTTAGCATTTAGACTTATATTGACAAATGATCTTGTTTAATTGCTTGGTTTGGAACTAGTGAAAAATCGGGGACGATGAATTTATCCGTCAGGACATCCGTAGATTATTCTATGGGCGTTTCTCATTCTATGATCCCAATGTTGATAAAATAAAGGAAGTCAAACAGGTAGTCGAGAAAAGAAAAAGAAAAATCCAAAAATATTAGGGATAGTTAGTGTACAAATAAAAAATGGTGAAAACGGGACTTGTCGAAGCTTTTGATTCTTTAGTTTCCCTTGACGAACACTTTGCTACTTTTCAAAGTTATTAGTCGAGGGGGATTGAGATTCTTAGTTTTCGTAAATGTTTACTTCATAACATTGCGTGAGGACACGGCAATACCTTAGTATGGGGGATTTTGGTATGTGCTTAATTACACATACCTTTTACCTTTAAAAACGAGCTAAAATAACCAAAAACGGACTTAAAATGCCAAATATACGCTTGTTTTGCTAATTGTATTGTGCAGGAACGGATAACTAAGAAAAGGACGAAAAACAAAGCCAAAACGACAAAACCGGACTCGGAATGGAAAAGACTGTGAAAGACAAAGCCAAATCGAAGCCGAAAAGTCAATCAAGTCAAAAAGTCAACAGAAAAGTCAACTGGTCAAAGTCCAAGTCAACCCCGAGGCCAAAGTCAAGAAATATGAGTTTAGGGACTAAAATTGTAAATCCCTAAACTTATATTTAAAGAAGAAAAGAGACAAAGGAAAAGACAAGGGCTGATTTTGCATATTACTCAAAGTAACAAGGAGGGGGGCAAAACTGCCAACTCTCCTAACTTGTATTACGCAAGGACGAGTCTTGCAATTAGACATATAACTTTTGGGGACTTATTTTGCCAAGTCCCCAAAGTTATTTAACACCAAGGACCATGGATGCAACAAGTTATATATCTTTGAGGGACTAACCTTGCCAAATGGGTAAACTTGTACCCTGTCACCCCCAACCTTTTCCCGCCATTTTTGAAACCCAAAATCCCAACCCACTCACGGGTTCACCCTCAACCCTTTTACCCTGCAACCCAAACCACCCCATGGGTAATCATCTCCCCCCTCCTCCACTAAAACCCTAATCCCATTTGGCAATCCCACAAGTCCCCAAGCCTCATCCAACGGCTGTGATGATTGATTTTTGCAAAATCGAAGGGTCAAGATTGTTTTTTGGTTTTGCTCTCACCAAACAAACACAAGAAGCACAACAAGAGACTTGGCAGCTTATAAAAGAGGAAGAAAGATGAAGAGCAAGAGTAGTTTTTTTTAGAGTTTTAAATTTTCTTTGTAATTTTCTAAATTCGTGTACTGTTCATGCAATTAAGTTTTAAAATCCTTTCAATTTCAGTTTAATGTTTTGTTACTACACTTGTACTCTTCCTTATTTATTAATAAAGCAAGTTCAATCGTGTTTGTGTTTTAAATTTCAAGTAATAAGCCATTTTTTAGCAATAAGCTTGTAATAAGCTGTTTTAGCTTATCACATTCTCTTAAGCTCACAAGTTATACACAACTTGTTAAAAGCTTTTATAAACTGTTTTTGTTCATTAAATGTTCAATATCTTCTGTTTGCATTCAAGTTCATTCAAATTTGGAAGCTCAAGGAGGTAATAAGCTTTAAAGAGCTTATTGAGCTTTTAAGCTCAGGTTTAGAGGCTAAGGAGCTATTAGGTTCAGGTTTTAAGCCACTCACTCAACAAGAGTGGCTTGGTTCTGAGACAACAAAAAAAACCAAGGTTTCATTTCTTTTTTAAATGTTGTATTCTTGTGAATGGGCCTCTTAACAGTTGAATGTGCCTTTTTAGAAAGATATGACATTGGTCTAGCAGCATTCACTGTTGTTTTTGTGTGAGCAGCATTAACTTGTCTAGCAGTATTAACTGATACTAAGCCAGACTTCATTAGTACTGCTCTTGGAACCATGTTCTTTTTAGCACAGGGGTGAGTCTTTTTAGCAAAGTTTTGATGATTCACCCTTTGAGCATTGTTCCAAACAGGTTTTACCATCCTTTGTTTTTGAAACTGTTTATGATGGTAATTGCAGTCAACCTGCAAATGATCAAAACTTCCACACACATAACAGGCCTTATTAAACATCTCAAAATTGCTTCCTAGTCTTTGAGACATCATATTGTTCCAATTTCTTTGATTGCCTCTTGGACTGTGAGTGTTTTGCCTATGTTTCTCAACTTGTTTAACAGTTTTCCTAGCAGTTTTCTCTTGTTGCTTAGGTTTGACAAACTCTATCTTAGCAATACTAGGCTTAACTGTTTTCTTCTCAGTTTTAGTTTGAGACACATTTTCTTCCTCACTATCTGACACCCAATCTTCAATAATTGGAGAATCATTAGACTTCCTAACTACCTTAGACACTTCTTCATCAGACTTTCTGTTCTCAACTACAGGCTTATTAACAAACTCATCTAAACCAGTAAAAGACAAGTCAGGTGTTGGAGGCATGAAGTTTCCTGTGTAGGGAGGTGGAACTGCATTATAGCCTAAGCCTTTCTTGCAGTTGTCAACAATCTGACTTTCTATGAGTTTGTTTAAGCTTTTAGATGCATTTTCAAATTTGTCTACATTAAATTGAATTCCATCTTTTTCTTTTTGAGCTATTTCTAGCTTCTTCCTGAGCTCTCTGATAGCTATATCTTTACATTCAATTTCAAATTTTAAGACCTTTATATCTTGTGAATAAATAGACTCATTTGCCTTATAAACTTCAAGTTTCTCTTCTACTGACTCTAATCCTGACTTATAAGCTAGAACCATTAACTCAGATTTCTTAAAATCTTTATGTAGTTGATCATATTGAGATTTAAGGGTTTCAACAGTTTTCAAACAAGATTTTGAACAATTTGAATTGTTAGATACCTCTGAGTCAGAACTTGAAGATGAGTAAGCCATGAGTGCATAATTAGGTCCTTCCTCTGCCTGATCACTCCAGTCATACCCACCAAGACCATCACATGACACCAAAGCTGTGGAAGTGGATGTTTCCACAGGCACAGTCCTTCTTGTGCTTTCCTTGTTCTTGTAGTCTTGATTTCTTGGAGCTCTGCATTCTTTAGCAAAATGTCCCTTCTTGTGGCAGTTGTAGCACTCCACTTTGGACTTATCAAAGCCAACAGACTCATTGCCATTGATAGTAAGCTTCCTACCTGTATTCTTCAAAAACCTTCTAGCCCTCATAGTCAACATAGCCATTTGCCATCTCAAATCCATCTCTTCCAAATCATCTGGATGGATTTGTTGCAAGTCCTCATGTGCAAGTTGAGGATTATTTGGTTGACTAGCAAGGAATGCACAAATAACAGCATCACTCAAGTTGTCAATATTAGAAGCATTAACTTGAGTATTAGCAGCAGAAACTCCATTAGCAGTATTAACTGCTTGAGCAGTACTAACTGCTCCATTAGTGCTGCTATTGTTGTTATTTGAAGAGGACACAAAAGCCATGTTCTGTGTACTTGAACTTGAGCTAGACATCCCTTTGACTTCTGGTTCATACACCTTAAGGTTGTTGTAGAGATCATCCATGCTCATTGTATCCAAATCAGTTTTATTCCTCCACACAACAACATGTGTGTTCCACTCAGGTGACAAACTTCTTAATAGCTTCTGGTTCACATCTTCTTGTGAAATTGTTTCTCCCAAAAGCTCCAACTGACTCATAAGCTTTTGAAGCCTGTCAAAAGTTTGATCAAGCATTTCTGAGCTTGGAGCAGTAAAGTTTTTATATTGCTGCTTTAAAAGATTCATTTGGGTCTTCTTTGTAGCTGCATTCCCACCAAATCTCTTTTCTACAGCTTCCATCAATAGCTTAGCATCCTTAATTGAGTTAAACTTTAACTGATGTTCATTATGAATGCTCATCATTAAAGTACTTCTATTCAGCAGTTGTAGGAGACATTACTTTCTCAACACCCTCCACAACTGTTGTTTTTGGTGTAGTGTTTCCATTCTTTATGACTTCCCAAAGTGCATAGTCTATCATCTGGATGTATTGTTCAAATTTCATCATCCATAACTCAAACTCACTCGATTTGAGCATGGAAACTTTGGATGCAGCCACCATGTGTGCATAATCTTAATCCATATCTTTTAGCAAAGTTTCTCAAAGCAACAAGCTCTGATACCACTTGTTGTCCCAGTTGTAGAATACCTCTTGTTGGATCCCACTTCAATAGATCAAATTCCTTAAGCTTGTTTAAGGTTTAGTTATATTAGATAAATCTAACACAACTATAGTAGAAACTTTGTTAAGTGTATTAAAGATTATGTGGAATCTAATCTTTAATATTAAAAGAATTCTTAATGAAACAGTAACACAAGATCACAATTCAACAAACAATAAAAGCTCCAATATTATTAAGAATAATACGAATACTCTCCTAGTATTAGGGTTACAAAACCTTAAAGCTATGATAATTCTATGAATGACTCATTTTTGGTGATATATTGGTATGTGAGATATCTTAAACTCTATGCCCTAGGACCTCCTTTTATACATCAAGGAGTCCTAGTCGATTTACAATATATTCTTAAGACTTAGAATATTCTCTATGATCTATTCTATAAATAACTAATACTTATCACGTAAGTAATCATGATCTCCAAACAATCTGTATCCTTTCTTCTGTCTTTATCCTTTCTCTGACAGTAGAAACTCTTTTAGCAGTCTTGATCTTTGAGGAGTAGTAACTTATACACCAGCATCATTAACTGAGCACAAGCAGTAGTAACTACTTAGAATATTTTCTTCAATCTTCATCAGCAGTACTAACTTTACACTAGCAGTACTAACTTTATACTAGCAGTACTAATATATACTAACAGTAGTAATTAAAGTTAATGAACAGCACTAACTTTAGCTTAGCAGTAGTAACACAAACCTGAGCAACAGTAACTCTAAGATCATCAATAAGTCTTTTAATCCCAACAATATACAATTTTTTTCATACAATTTTGCCCTGTAATTGCTTAAACATATAATACATCATGGGGTTTTTTAGATACACCCCTACACTTGAACTTTTAGATACTCGATTATTTACAATCTAACTAATAACCTGATTTGAGGTGGATCAAAATAACATGGTGATCATCTAACAAACATATAGGGGTATTGATTTAACTTTTCTTCCCTATTATTACGCGAAATAAATACTATCATGAATCCCAATCGTCCCAAAACTGTATTTATAAGGATAAGGACTTAGCAACCGTGTACTTAAATAATTAACTTGGGTTAAAACAATAATGTACTAAAAGCGAGTACATACAAGGTAGGCTAAGGCGATTTGGGTGTAACGATTGGTTTAAGGGTGACAATGCTCTTCATTAATAGTCCGACTTAACCAGAAAATTACGAGAACCATGAAAAAGGATAGGCTCGAAGGGTTGTACTAGGGGTATCTTGCACTAAAAATGAGTGCATAGCAAGGATGTGGGATAGTTACATGATCGGTGTGACCATCATAACCATTACAGGTTTAAAACATGGGCTAATCTTAATGTCTCTTATCAAGCAAATCCTAATACTCACTATACGGTCTCAAGATGCATCACAAAAACAAGTTCTAGAATTTAATATACCGACACTCATATAATTTAATACCGATCTCAATGCTCCAGAAAAGGCGACAAAACCACATATACACATCCGTAAAGACGGAATAGACACACATGATTGCTCACTTCTTAACTCGAGAAAGCTAAAGGTATAAACTATCTTGGGTATCAATAATGGATACCCGAATTCCTAAAGATCTAAAGGCGAACCTCAAATTTTTAGTGTGGAATTTTAAGGGATTTTGTGTTAGTCATACACATTTCTATCCACGAGACGCTATTAATACTTGGTTTTCGTTGGTATGTATCATAAAAAAATTAAATTTGGGTCAAAATTATCTTTTTATGCTATGTTTCGATATATTACCCATCATTTTAAGGAGCAAAGCAGATGGAAAATGAAGGAATAGTTTCTAAGGCTTATTTTCCCCCTACACTTAAGTTAAACATTGTCCCTAATGTTCTATAGAAGTACCCGTAAAAACGAATAAAGGGAAAAGAAAACAAGTAAAAAAAACTAGTACTCCCCTGGTTTGCTCAATAATGGAGAAGAAACATGCGATAACTGGTTAAATCGTCCTCCAAGAATTGTCCAATGAAACTTTCTAAGAACTTCCAAGCTTCTTCTTGTCAAATATAATCTGTAATCAAAGACAAAGACAACTATACCAAGCATAAAATTGCCAGGATAGATAAATATACAATGAGAGTTTAGGGTTTCGACTCTATGAAAGCGGTAAAGATAGGATGAGAGTAATGATATAATTATAGATTTTTTGCAGGTTTACAAAAGAATTACAAATTTTAAATATTGCACATTTTATTTTTCAGAAATACTTGAAATTTTTTAAATTTTTACATAGCTGGAGACGCGACGCCGTTAGGATAAATCCTGACGCCGTCTCCAGCGTCTGTGAAAATTTCTTCTCCGTTTTTAATGAGAAATTTCCTGCAATCAATTTTATTAGTCAAATCGGAAGAAAGCACTGCATAAAAACCTGGAATTAATCATAACAATCATATGACTCGAAACTCACGCGAATTAATCTAAATAATTTATTTTAAATTTTTGAATTTGGTTCTAAAAAACCCAGATATTTCCCCTACACTTATTTTGTTGTAAAATACCTTTGATTGCAAATAAGACGAAGTTATAAACAAACAAAGGATGATTACAAAATAATTCAAACATAATAAAACAAACAATAAAGAATTAAGACACAAGACACTCCTAAATGCGGGAAAGATAAATATTTGGTTGCTTCTCAAAAAGCGATTTTCTTTATTTACGAGTCTTGTAGCTAGACTCGAAGTCCTTTTACTCCTTAAGCTTGATGATACTTACGTGATCGGTTTTGAGTTTTTCAATTGTCTCTCTATCTCTTTTATAAGTACGTCCAAGGTTCATGCAAGCTTTGTAATATCCTTTTCTCTTTTCAAGGACATGCTTAAATCCTATTTTTCTAACCTTCAAGCTTTCCACAAAGAATGCTTCAAACTTATCCTTTTCCAAGGGTAATAGATCTAATTCTTTTGTCCTTTGAGGCATCCTAAACACAACTTTGTCATCGCTATGGGCAAACCTAATTAACCCTAAGAATTCATCATAAGCAAGCTTGGATGCGTGTGCAAAAGGTTTTCCCAGAACCACTTTACTTAGACTACTATCAATAATGTTCCCCAAGTCTTCCAGAATCATAAAGTCCACGATATAAATGAAGCACCCAATAAATATATGCACATTTTTAGCTCTTGCAACGAAGTTACAAAATTTATATGGTTGGTACGGCTTTCTTCTTGCTTGAAAAGATTTTTCTCTTATTTTATTATAATAAGCACGAGACATGATGTTAACAGGAGATTGTAGATCAATGTATGCATGGCCCGTGTAAACAGTGCCAATTACACAAGGAATCTTTAAACTCCAAGGGTCGCCTCTCCTAAATTTAGGCTCTAAGGTTGAGAAAGGGGGGCACGGTTCACCTAGCAGCTCCATATGGTAGGCTAATTCTTCCTCAGTAGGGAGCATATCCTTAAACAAATCTTTTTCATAATCGTTTCTTTGTTTCGTTCTTAGTTCAAGTTCCTTAATCCATCGCCTAGGGCAGGAAGTCAGAAAGTCTCAGAATCGGAAGATTGGTTGGTCAATTCATTAATTGTTTTGGAGAGGAGAGAGTCAATAGTTTGCCTTATTTTTAAAAGCTTGTTTACCCTAGCGGATAACTCGGTGTGAGTAGTAGAAGGGGGTTGCTGAGAGAGAGATCATATGGTCGATGATGGATTCGCGTTCTCCATAATAAAGAATGGAATAGTCAATGAAAATTAAGAACAAAGACACAAAGAAAGTTAGAATAACAAGAAAGATAATATAACGAAATTAAATTTCAATTGAAAGGATTCAAGCGACTAAAACTCAAGTTAGACTTTGAGTCTCCAATCATGTTTGAGGATTTGGAGGACTTTGAGTCTGACTCCTTTATGCGCTTCATCAAGCGGAGGCTCATGCGTGGCTGATGCGGAGGTCGTAAGGGACTTCTACAAGAAGTTTTATAACTCCCTAGGCAAACTCAGGGGTTGTTATCATTCTCTAGGGGAATAGTTTGGGAAGGCTTGGTCATGGTCTAACAGAATTCTAAGGGTTGAGGGAAGATTATTTTTGTATTTTTATGTTTTATAGAAAGCAAGTAAATCTATGGTTTGAGAAGTTGGTTTGTTTAACTACTAACCAAACTAATTAATCTAATCTACTGGTGATAACTTTATGATAATTGAATGTATTTACTTAATCATGCATTACTAATCAGATTGCTTCTCCCAATCCTGCTGCCTTATCACACTTGTGATGATCTGGGTAAGTATTTCCTAGGCCATGAACGGATTACACAAACCCGCCGTCTATTTAATATTCCGTTAGGGCAACACACAAGTAAGGTAGTATGAAGACTATTACAAGGCCCCTAAAAGTATATTAAATGCGTGTGAAATACCTTAAGAGGGATCAACCATATAAGGGGGTAAGGTAGTATGAAGACTGTTACCCGATGGCATCCTTTCTACGCACTCGCGTTTCCCTAGACGTGTCTACAGCGATACAGACAAAAGCTGGTTTTCTAAAGCCTAACGCGCATATTCATCAACAAGAAGCAACAGTAATAGGATCTACAATCTGACTTTCATGCAATCATAATGTTAGCCTCACTTTTTGGTGAAGCTGGCGTCTTACACGTGAATTGGACTAGCTATAGACCAACTGCTATACGCAGGGACTAATAATGTATAAGTGGGATAGTTAGATTTGTAATAGGCTATAAATACCTCCCATGACTCTCCATGAGGGGTAGATGTTCATTTCTTGTTTTTCTTTCTCTCTCTAATAAACACATACTTGTTCCTCTCACCCTCTCTACTTTCTCTCACTAGAAACTAAAACATGTATCTTCTTTGGTTTGATCAATCCCGACCCCTAGAAAGGTGGTTTTGTATCATGTAACAAGTGGTATCACGAGCATCAGGTTGTGTCTTGTATTCGTGTGTGTTATTCGTGTTTTAACAACTTATTTACAGCTTATTCTTAAGCTTATTTTCATGGGGTTGTTTGTTAAGAAAAAGCCATAGAATAGGTTTTCTTGTGTTGTTTGTTTGTTACGTGGATCTGGTGTTTTACAATCAATCTTTTGCTTTTTTTGATGAGTTTCTTTTGGTCCTTTATTTTCCAAAACTCTCAATAAAAACATATCTGGTTTCTTTCTATCAGTTTATTTTTGAGCTTTTTAATAAGCTTATTTGGGTTTTTAACTGATTCTGTGAGTTTTTCAGGGTTTATACTGCTTATTTCGTGGGTCCTTTTTCCTCGTTAAACCGCTTTTCTGGTTTAATAGCTTATTTTCGAGCTAATTCTTGGTTGTTCATGCTTGTACACGGTTTGAAACAAGAAAAGAGACACTGATCCAAAATTTTTGCTTACAAAGACAATTTTTTTGTTTTTTGCAAAAAGAAAAAATGTGGTCTAGGCGAATTATACCCATCCCAGGAGAACTATACAAATTCCAGGCGAACTATACCATACCAATGGGCGAATTATACCAAACCCAATGGCGATTTATACCATAAAAGGCTTGGGCGAAGTATATGTTTGCAGTAGGCGAAGTATACACCTTAGGCGAACTATACCCAACACTAGTTGATTTATACGTCTGTGCTAGGCAAAATATACACCAAACCCTGCCCAAACTGAGTCAACTTGGTCATTACCGAGTTGATCTGGGTCGACTCACTGAGTCAGAAATGAGTCAACGTCCAAAACAAAAAGGTAGAAAGAAGAGGACATACTTGGTGTTAAACCACAACCAACTACATACTAACCCATAACAACAACATTTACAACAACAACATCAACTCATATCCAACAAATCCCAAAGTAAACTTATAACCCTTCATCACAAATACAACAATCAACTACTACAACAACCAATTACAACATCAAATCTAACAATTACTAAACCTATCTCATCGTCACAAATCATATCACCATCCCAACCTAATCTTATACCATCTCTTCATCCAATCTAGACTCGAACAGAAATGAAAAGTATTCAAGATCTCAGATTTTTCTAATTTCATGGAGTACAATTAGAATCAAGACCTTTTAAAGATCAAGAAACATGAAAAAAGAAAACTCATCATCAATCTCTTGTGAAGGCATAATCTCCTATTTAATTTTCGAATATCATGAATGATTTTTAACAACTATGTTAAAATCAATCTTGGTTTTGTTTGAGACTCACGACAATCATATGAAAAGGAAGAACCTACCTGAGACCTCTTTAATAAAGATCTTGAAGCCAGTCATTAAATGAAAAGAAGTTAATCTTCGTTTGTATGCCAATCGAGTAACAGGGATGTGGTGGCATTTTTGTTTAGATCATAAACAAATGAATATATAGGTTGAGATTCGTGTGTATGTATAAACATACTAAGGGATTTATCGGTTGATTATTTAGATGGTTTTTTTTGGCGATGGAGGGATAAGGAGGAGATGAGAGTTTTGGTGACTACGTTTTTTTTGAGAAGAAATTAGGGTTAAGATGCCCTAATAATAAGGGATGGGGGCATTTATCATCTTTGTTTGGATCGGGTTTTGGGCTGGTTTTTGTTTCTTTTCAATGGGCCGGTTGTTATCATTGGCTGGGTATTATAAAAAAAAAGAGGGCTCGTGAGATATAAGATTTGGATTTGGTTATTTTTTTGTACTATAGCTATTTCATGGGCCAAAATTTTTCTTTCATATATCTCTATGGGCCGGGCTCATTGGTGGTTGATATTGGATTTTGGTTGTATAATATAAGCTGGGCCAAAAGATTAACGGGATTAAGTGATTACAGGCTGGGTTAAAGTACATAAAGACGTCGATGCGTTTTGTATGTCGTGATTGTTCGGGTATTTTTCCAAAAAAAACCTAACTCGTTTCTCGTCACTTGCAAATACCGTTTATTCAAGACAAAATCGAACAACAACACAACAAACACAATACATTACACTAAAAACGATCCTTATCAAAATTCACCTTCATTCATAATGGCTAGTATTTAATTTAAATGCCTATGAGGTTTTTGTATGATGTTACTTATTTGGGATTGAAGTAGGATTTCACGGGGAGTGTACTTATTTCGTCATTGATTTTCTCTACAACAAAGATGACTTGTTCAGGCATATACAGTTTGTGATGAAGACTTGATTTATCTAGTTATACCTGATGTAAGAAGTTACATTGTAGTACTCACGGGCTATAGCTATCACTTTAAGGAGTTACATTGTAGTACTCAGTGTCTCACGTAGTTGAGGAGTTTTCAAGAGGTGTTGTATTTTTTTGTATACTTTAGAGCAGGTATATGGTACTTAGAGATTTGCCTCTGCACTGTTCTTCGCCACACGAATAGTACAAGATTAAGTCACAAACTTGGGGTTTTGCTTCATTCTCGGGTTTGTTTCATCGGGTTGTCTCCATCAGTGGTCATCAGTATTAGCCAACATAATAGATATGGGGATTTAGATTGGGTTGATCAAGAGAGATTTGTAAAGAGAGTACCGACATCTTCTCACAGAGTATTGCTTATGCAATCACGGGTATATGAAGCTAAGTAAGTAGTTCTAGTTGGCATATGATGTACACATGTGTAGGATGATTCCTCAGTTAGTCATCATCCTGGAAGGATAAATGTGTACATCCGGTACTTAGTTGATTTTTTTTGTTACCGTTTTGACTACATAGAGGGATAAAATTACGTACACTCGGGACTTAGTTGACTTTGGTGTAGCAATTTATATCAGCACTTTCCTGGAGGGAGAAATGTATACATCAAGGACGCACAACAAGTTTGATTGATCGGGCTTTATAATATATGCCAGAAGTTAGTCCGCAGAGATGATTAGTGCTTCAACTTGTTACTTTGGTGTTACAGTTTTGACTTCGTAAAAGGGATAAAGTGTGTACTTCGAGACTGTAATGCTTCCTAAGTGAGACTATGTTGATGATATCATCCTTTCCCTCAGATTTTCCTAAAATGAGATAGGTATCTGAGCCGAGCAGGAGGAGGTTGTATGACTCAAGAAAAGCGCATTAATTCTTATTAGTCTCAGGGATGTTTGTTTGGGAGGGAGCAAAAGAAAAAGAGCCTACTAGTTGAGAGAGAATAAAAACTCCACTAGATACTGCACAAGAAGTTCAGAGCATAATTCACATCAAAGCCGAAGTATTCGGATGAGAGAATTTTAAGGATGACAAATGAGAAGCAGATTCAGGAAACTTCGACATGACCAGGAGCGAAAGAAAAGGAAGCTTTCTCAAGACATGCAGCTTACTCAGAAACTTTGAGATGACCAGAAGCGTATGAAGAAAGCTTTTGAAGACGTGTCAGGAAGTTATGAGAAGAAATCCAATCAAGACCAGGATCTTTGGTAGAGAAAACTTCTAAGTCATCCTTAGCAGTATTTTTCAGTGTGTTCGTCTGCAAGCTGAAGAAATAAAGCTGGAGCATTCAAGAAGATCAAAGTCATTAAAGACAATCTCAAGGAATGCTGGACTTCATTCTTATCTTTTTACTTTATTTTTGCTTGTAGGAAACATTGTAACCAATTCACGTGTGACATCATCTTGGAGGGAGATTGTTAACCTCACTTTTTAGTTAAGCTGGAGTCTTACACGTGAATTGGACTAGCTATAGACCAACTGCTATACGCAAGGACTAATAATGTATAAGTGGGATAGTTAGATTTGTAATAGGCTACTGAACAGGGCAAGTACACCTAGGAAATCGAGATTGGGATCCCATTGATCCAGCGGAAGCAACGGCTAAGGCATGGACAATAACAAATCCGGAGGTAGACCTTCTAATACCCCCATGGCTCTTAATGGGTGGGGGTGGATGTTCATTTCTTGTTTTTCTTTCTCTCTCTAATAAACACATACTTGTTCATATCACCCTCTCTACTTTCTCTCACTGGAAACTAAAACATGTATCTTCTTTGGTTTGGTCAATCCTGACCCCCTGAAAGGTGGTTTTGTATCATGTAACACATAAGCAAACACAAAGGAGGGTCTAGCCTCGCATGTTATAATAAAAGCAAGAAGATAAATCAATTACACAACACATAAACACATTGAATGATTAATGATAAATAACCTTACTTGAATTAAAACATGGATCCAAGGTAGTACAATATGGTTTTGAGGCCCTAAAAACGATCTATGAAGCTGCTATAAAGGCTAGGATTCGTCTCCCTAAAGTTATACAAAGTTACACACCTAAAATTAGTTTTGTATATATAGAGATACTGCTGCGACGACGTCGCTTTGTACTCCTGACGCCGTCGCCACGTAGATGGTTCTAGATCTACTTTAAGTCGGACACGTCAATGATGCCGTCCGCTGTATCCTTAACGACAATTCTCCATGAATCTTTTGACGCCGTCACTTATGGTTGCGAAGCCGTCTCCAGGCTCTGAATAAAAAATTCTTTATGGTTCTTGTTGTAGAGTCGTAGTCTTGTCCGTTTCTTCTCCAAATGAGCCCAAGTCACATGTATTTCCTCCAAATTCCATCCAAGTGCTAAAAACCCGATAACAACTGATTAAGCACATAATCTGGGCATATTTGTATGATTTAAGGGGTTAAATGACCCCAAAATAGTGTATAAAATGACACCTCATCAAACACCCCTACACTTGGGATTTGCTTGTCCTCAAGCAAATAGGCTTTTCTACCTAGACAATAGCAGTATTAGGGTCATTTAACGTACTTTTTAAAAGTATTTTACAACACAACCTTCTAGACCTTGTAATTAAAAGCACGGAAAGTATATACTAGCACCTCACATAAGTGTTTGGGATTCTCTCATTCTCTCGGGTGTATAATAAATTATAACATAATAGGGAAATGAAAAATCAACACTCATTACCTGTCATAGCATATAAATTACCATAGGCTTGGTAAAGGATCAAACCTCCACCGCTAAACGCAAGTATTATTCATTACTATCTAAAAGCTCATTTAAAGGATTGTGGGGGTGTAGGTGTAAGATAACATTAATGGAAACAGAAACGGATGGGATACATTTGGGTGGTGACTTTGGGTGAATTTAGAGTGGAAGAATTAGCTAATTATTTATAAGAATACATGTTGGTTTGGTTGCTAAGCCAAAGACTCGGACAAAATATACAAACTCTATAAAACTCTACATCAATCTCTTTCTTTTTCTTTTCTTGACTTTATGATAAACATAACATAAGCAAATGGCAGCCCGTATATTTTTTCACTCTTTTTTATATATATTTTTTTCGTACACTTTTGCCCTGCCATTGCTTAAACATATAATACATCACGGGGGTTTATAGATACACCCCTACACTTTAACTTTTACATACTCGATTATTCACAATCTAACTAATGACCCAATTTGAGGTGGATCAAAATAACATGGAGCTTATTGAGCTCTATTGGGGGTAAGAAATTACTTCTTCCCTAATTCTTCATAAGATGAATTCTACCATGAATATCAATCGTTCCAAAACTGTATTTATAAGGATAAAGACTTAGCAACCGTGTACTCAAATAATCAACTTGGGTTAAAACAATAATGTACTAAAGGTGAGTACATACAGGGTAGGCTAAGGCGATTTGGGTGTAGCGATTGGTTTAAGGGTGACAATGCTCTTCATTAATAGTTCGGCTTAACTAGAAAATTACGAGAACCATGAAAAAAGATAGGCTCGAAGGGTTGTACTAGGGGTATCCTGCACTAGAAGTGAGTGCATGGCAAGGATGTGGGATAGTTACATGATCGGTGTGAGCATAATAACAATTACATGTTTAAAACATGGGTTAATCCTAGTGCTCTTATTTAGCAAATCTTAATACTCACCATGCGGTCTTGGAATGCATCATAAAAACAAGTTCTAGAATTTAATATACTACCGGTACACTCATATAATTTAATACCGATACCAATGCTCCATAAAAGGTGACTAAGACCATACGTACACATCCGTAACGACGGAATAGACACATATGACTGCATTCAAACCTTAACTCGAGAAAGCTAAAGGTAAAAACTATCTTGGGTATCAATAATGGATACCCGAATTCCTAAAGATCTAAAGGCGAACCTCACATTTTTAGTGTGGAATTTTAAGGGCTTTTGTGCTAGTCATACACATTTCTATCCATGAGACACTATTAATACTTGGTTTTCGTCGGTATGTATCATAAAAAAAAATTTTGGTCAAAATTATCTTTTTATGCTATGTTTCGATATATTACCCATCATTTTAAGGAGCAAAGCAGATGGAAAATGAAGGAATAGTTTCTAAGGCTTATTTTCCCCCTACACTTAAGTTAAACATTGTCCCTAATGTTCTATAGAAGTACCCGTAAAAACGAATAAAGGGAAAAGAAAACAAGTAAAAAAAACTAGTACTCCCCTGGTTTGCTCAATAATGGAGAAGAAACATGCGATAACTGGTTAAATCATCCTCCAAGAGTCGTCTAATGAAAGCATCCTAAGATCTTCCAAGCTTCTTCCTGTCAAATATAACCTGTAATCAAAGACAAAGACAACTACACCAAGCGTAAAATCCATAGGATAGGTATAAATACAATAAGAGTTTTGGGGTCCGACTCTATGAAAGCAGTAAAGATAAGATGAGAGTAATGATATAATTATAGGTTTATGCAGGTTTACAAAAGAATTACAAATCTTAAATATTGCACATTTTATTTTTCAAAAATACTTAAAGATTTTTGAATTTTCACATTGCTGGAGACGCGACGCCGTCTGGTTTTATCCCGATGCCGTCTCTAGGCATTGTGAAGATTTCTTCTTCGTTTTTAATAAGAAATTTCCTGCACGCAATTTTATAAGTTTAATTTAAAGAAATCACTGCATAAAAACCTGGAATTAATCATTACAATCATATGACTCGAAACTGACGCGAATTAATCTAAGCAATTTATTTTAAATGTTTGAATTAGTTCTAAAAACCGGATATTTTCCCTACACTTATTTTGTTGCAAAATACCTTTGATTGCAAATAAGACGAAGTTACAAACAAACAAAGCATGATTACAAAATTCATTCTGGCATAAAAGAATAAATGAAAAGAATTAAAACACACGACACTCCTAATATGCAAGAAAATAATAGATTGGGTTAATGAGACGTGCTTGGGTTACCTCCCAAGAAGCGCTTGTTTTTGTTCGAGTCACGAGCCTGACTCTACCCTTATTTAACAGATAAAGGGGAGGGTTACCCTACACTTGAGTTCAAGTGCGGGTGATAGTAACTTACAGATCATCGTTGTGAGAAGGGGTAATATGTTTAAAAATTGGTTGTTGAATCATATGCTTCAAATGGTGTATTTCTTTAATCCTAACCTTCTGTACTTCTTTTGGCGTAATGGGTGAGTTAAGTCCTCTTCCTAGAAAAGAAACTTTTTTAAATTCTAATTCCCAATCATCTTCTATCATCTCTAATTTTGAAAAATCAACACCTAGGGATCCACTTTGTCCTAATATACCTAGTTTAAATCCACAATGTTTCTTAGGATCATCAATGCACGGGTGATAATAGCAATATGTATCCTTAAGGTGGAAAGATGCCACATGAGGTGAAGGTGGTGTATGAATGGTCAAATGGTCTACTTCCTTCATCCTAAAACTATCTGGACTATGTGGTTTGATGGGTGATTCGGGGTCTCTTTTTCTCATAGATTTACTTCTAAGGATGGAAACTAGGAAAGGGTTG
>BQNB010143751.1:0-16950 GCA_026074375.1 Tanacetum coccineum | reverse complement strand
TGAACAAGCTTTATTTTGTTACTATGATGCCTTTCTTACATCAGTTGAACCAAAGAACTATAAAGACGCATTAACTCAACCATGTTGGATTGAAGCAATGCAAGAGGAGTTACATGAATTTGAACGTCTTGAAGTCTGGGAACCCGTTCCTCGTCCAGATAAAGTGATGGTTATTACTTTAAAATGGAACTACAAGGTGAAACTTGATGAATTAGGAGGTATTCTAAAGAATAAGGCTCGATTGGTTTCTCGTGGTTACCGTTAAGAAGAGGGAATTGATTTTGAGGAATCTTTTGCTCTAGTGGCTAGACTTGATGCTATTCGAATTTTCCTCGCATATGCTGCCCATATGAATATGGTTGTCTACCAAATGGATATAAAGATAGCATTCTTGAACGGCATTCTGCGCGAAGAAGTTTATGTTAGCTAACCGGACGGGTTTGTGGATCAAGACAATCCTAATCATGTGTATAAGCTTAAGAAGGCTCTTTATGGGTTGAAACAAGCTCCTCGCGCGTGGTACGATTTATTGTCGAAGTTTCTACTCTCTTAGGAATTCTCTAAAGGAACCGTGGATCCCACATTCTTCATTAGAAGACAAGGCAAAGATATTCTCCTGGTACAAATCTATGCTGATGATATAATCTTTGCATCTACTACACTTGAACTATGTGACCAATTTTCAAAAATAATGTGTTCTAAGTTTAAGATGTCGATGATGGGCAAAATATCATTTTTTTCTAGGACTACAGATTTCACAAAGTCCTAGAGGCATCTTTATAAACCAGCCTAAATATGCTCTAGAACCTTTGAAAAAATATGATATGGAATCTAGTGACCCTGTGGATACTCCCATGGTGGGGAAATCCAAACTCGATGAAGATACACAAAGGAAAGCCGTTGACCCTACACACTATCGTGGAATGGTAGGCACCCTTATGTATCTCACAGCCAGTAGACTAGACCTTACATTTGCTTTATGCATGTGTGCCCGGTATCAGGCAAAGCCTACCGAAAAGCACTTATATAGTGTAAAAAGAATCTTTAAATACCTAAGAGGAACCGTTAATAGGGGACTCTGGTATCCAAAGGATTCTTCTATTGCTTTAACAGCTTATGCAGACGCTGATCATGCGGGATGCACAGATACTAGACGAAGTACTTCTGGATGTATGCAATTATTGGGAGAACGATACTTGTTATCTGGTCCATGCAAAAAGGCAAAAAAATACTTGCAATATCCAGTACAGAAGCTGAATATATTGCCATATCTGGCTATTGTGCTCAAATCCTTTGGATGAGATCACAGCTTACCGACTATGGCCTTGGATTCAATAAAATTCCAATGTACTGCAACAATGTTCAACATTCTCGATCAAAGCATATTGACATCAGATTCCACTTCATCAAAGAGCAAGTGGAGAATGGAGTGGTAGAGCTTTACTTTGTCAACACGGAGTATCAACTAGCGGACATCTTCACTAAAGCCCTATGCAGAGAAAGAATTGAATTTCTTATCAACAAGCTGGGAATGCGAAGTTTTACGCCTAAGACACTAAAACAGTTGGCAGATGAAGCTGAAGAATAGTGGTGGTACCTATTCTGATATCATGTGTATCATATGTATATATATTAAAAACCATAAAATCCAAAAAGATTTTTCATTTGTTTTAGAAAACTTTTATAAAATCAAAATACAAAAATATAAAATCTTTAAAACCAAAGAAAAAATTAAAAAATGTGAAAAATATAAAAAGAGGTAATAATGGCATGTCTTCTGAAAATCGATAACATTTACGGTCTTAGAAATGTCATTCAATAATGATACGAGGCTGTAAATGAAGTTCGAGCAGAAGTTCCAAATGTTTTCAAAACATGCCAAAAATGGCTTGCTATTATTTTAGATAGCAACCCGGTCATCATCTTAAAGGCAAGTATTTCAAAAAGAAAACTTGACCTCATAACGGGAATTTATTCTCGGGCATGGTCTACTTTATGACCATGCAAAGGCTTGTGTTTACTTTGCAACATAACTCGTGCTTTCTGTATTACCATGGGTGTACGTGTCAGTGCATTTATTTGTCAACATAAGAGAAATCTTATTTTTATTGGTAAAATTGTGCTTCACAATGTGAATCATGTTTTTCAGTAACACCAAAAGATTTTTTTAAAAACAATTCGAACCACCTCCCCCAAAAATACAATGGACTACAGCTCTTTAAATAGAAAACAAGTCATTATTTGAGGGGGAGCAATTTTCATCAAATAATCTTTTAAAACGGTCTTTCAAATTAAGTCACGAAATAAACGGATAAAGTTTTTAATAATGACGGATCACAATTTAAGGGGAGTTAATGGATTTTAACTACACAAGCTTTAGATGTCATTTGTTTCAAACTTTAGGGACTTATTTGAAAAATGAGACCTAGTGAGTATAGGCTTTAAACGACATTCAATCAATATTGCCAACACCTCATAGTGGTAAAAGACTTAGGATTGTTTGGAAATAATCAACTAGTTTTAATAGCCTTGAATTTGATTCTCACGGGATAGATCTAATCTTAGTTATACCTCAAACACGATCTCAAGTATGTGTGCGTACAAGGCTTTGCTAATTCTGAGGTGTCGAAACCAGCAAGGGGGAAGGATTAGATGTATACTTGATAGAGTCCATGGCTTTCTTTTGAAGTCACCTTCTTTAAATTTTAGGCTTTTCTTTGTTTCTTCGAGTGCTAACTAATTCAAAACCTGGTGAAAGATCATCTCGTCATTAGTCAGTATGCATCATTTGAGTCCCCAGGGGGGAAGAGTGGGGAGTATAATTATTTAAAACGTGAGAAAGCTCTGTCTGATTCAATTAATGTTTTACCCGACCGGTCAATCTCTAAGCTTATTCTTAAAATGAGTAGAAATATTTGATAAAAGAGGTACACATAGGGATTTAATTGTCTACATCTGGGACTTAGTTGACTTTGGTGTTTCAATTTATATCATAACTATCCTGAAGAGAGAAATGCGCTCATCCGGGACTTAATTGACTTTGGTGTTGCGGTATCAAATTCTTGAAAGGGTTAAGTGTGTACTTCGGATATCTGGGCTTTATATATTCAGATTGCTTGATGCGGCTATCCAAGTAAGGTTAGTCTCTGAAATTCTACTCAAAGGATTGTTGGTTTAGGGGGAAGCTAAGACAACATCAACATAGACATCACCAACCACACAAGCTCAAGTTACATATGTATCTAAATTTGTTTCATACTCGAAGTTTAAAGCAAAGACTTTCGTAACATGGAAAGAAAGTTGAAGCAATGCCGAAGAGTGGCTTTGGACATAAGAAGATCTGATGACAACTCTTGAAAGAAAGAAGGTGTAATTGAGGAGCTTAGAAAAGTTTGTGGTGGGAAGATTGTACGAAGGAGACCTAAAACGGATGCAACAAAGAACCAAATGAATTCTATCATATGAAGTTCTCAAAGCATTCCAGGTCAAACCTCGTAGTATCATAATAATATGAATGTATAAATGTGTATGTAGACTTAAAATTTAGCATATATAGAGTTAGAGTATGAATTTTCAATAATTTCTTAGTAAAGTTCAAAAAAATTTCCAAAATTAACATACCTCAAAACACCATAAAATTCCCTCATAATTTCAGAGGGAGCATTAAAGTTCCGTTATATATTGTGGTAACATTTTGTCTCTTGAACGTTTAATCAGTTGATATTCAAAATATCAAGGGATTAACATTTTGGATAAGGGGAGAAAATGTGATTAAACTATGATTAAAAATAAATCTAATTTGTACTGAAATGTGATCATATAAAATGGACTCAATGCACTCTACACTTAGCATGTACTACGATTACGGTGCACATGTTAAGGGGGAGCTTTTAGTGATTATGAAAAACTGTTAGCCTCAAAATATTAAGTCGAACATGAAGTTCGTCCATTATGTATTTTAGTCTCGGTCAATCAATTAGTTAACGTTGTAATAGGAAAGTATCGAGAATCGGGCTCGATAGTTAATCTAATATTGTATATGTTTCGGGTTTAATCCCAAGCAAAACCCGAGCCCGGGTCCTAGTCAAATATCCTGAACGTCACTTAATGTGTCGGGGTATATAAGTAACTTTTCCACCTAGGAAAAGTTAGTTGATTTCATTTATAATATTTCACTTTTCTATATTCTCTCTCAACTCTCTCACTAGTTTCTCTCTCTAGAAATTAACTCTCTCTATTTTCTAACTTGATTCGTGGTTGTTATATGAAGTGGAAGTGTAAAATCGGGATCCTACAATGAGGTATCAGAGCATCGTGTGGATTGTGATTGAATTTCGTGCTAGATATTTTTTTTGGTTCGAAAAATATATCAACATAATTCAAGTTTGATCTTTGTTTTTGGTTAAATGTGTTAAAGGATTTTGTACTTTCCGGGCTTAGATTTATACCTTGCATCATTACTAGTGGTTTTAAAACATAGATTTCGTAGCTTTCAAGAAGTTTGATGATTTTTTTTCTTTCTCTTGGCTGCGTCTTTGACTAATGAAGGAGTGTCTTGATTGCGTTTTTTTGCCTCCTCGTAACTGCGTTTGTTATTACGTTTTGGTTATTGGCGTTTTGCCTCTTTGTTTTTGGTTTATTGCGTTTTGGCTCTGCGTTTTGGTTATTGCGTTTTGCCTCTGCGTTTTGCCTCTGCGTTTTAGTTATTGCGTTTTGGTTTTGTGCGTTTTGGTTATTTGCGTTTGGTTATTGCGTTTTGCTCTGCATTTTGGTTATTGCGTTTGCCTCTCGTTTTGGGTAATGCATATTGACCCTGATTGAAGAGCCCCTATTGCGTTTTGCCTAGGGGAGACTCTGTCCATTTCATTTCTTGGTTGCGTTTTGTCTCAAAAGGTTGAACTGCGTTTTGTCCAAGAAACAACTCTGCGTTTTGACTAAAGACAATGCGTTTGGACTAAAGACACTGCGTTTTGTCCATTGAAAACCCTTGTTTTGAAAACCTAATTTCCCGAAAAAAATTTCGACCTTACCGCGAAGGTCGATCCGTGCATCAGGTGGTATTTGACCAAATTTGGGAATTTATTAATCATTGTCTAAACATAACAAAACATCAAATCAAACAACAAACTTAGGACTTAAAAGGACTAATCATTCAACAAACACACATTAACATCAATCGATTATTCCATTCACTTTTGTATTGATTTTGTAAAATCCCGTTAATTCACTTATCGGTTTTAATCATAGACATGTAAAATCCCGTGAACGTGAATTGCATACAAGACCACAACTTCAATCACATCACATCCACTTAGATCCAACAAATATTTCACACTTCATAATAACATATCATCATTCATTAGTCTACTCAGTCAACACATCCTCAACAATAGTCAAATGGCACACCAATATCATGGCAGCTGGTTTAAAAAGATCGTCCACCAATGCTTGGACCAAGGTGGGGAGCCACAGGAAGATATTCACAATGAAGATCATTCTACGATACATTGACAATATACGATACCAAATGTGAGGGACTGAGAAAAACATACTAGTATCTGGTCCCTACGGGCCATCTACTGATACTAGTTCAAGCTGTTAACTCTGCACGGAAGGTAATCATGCAATACAACAACAACAACATGAAACAGTATTTGAAAATGACTCCAGAAACAAAGAACGCTTTCTGTCCTAAACAAAGAAAAGCAATTTTCTTCTTTAACTGGTATTGGAGATGAAACTATTCCACTGTTGATGCTTTCAAACAGCGAATGAGAATGTGGAAGCCATTGAAAGGATACAACAGGGTGACTCATTGAACGTACAGAAGATGTATGAGACCAATCTGTCTAGAAATTTGGAAGTTTACTTCTCGAGCTGGAGAATCAATGGAAGTCGATTACTAACGGTTTTCTAAACTGATGATGAATTGACAAGGAAACAACTTGCAAAGTTTTACTACAATGCAAGTAATGGGTCAATTTCTTCAACAACTTCAACCAGAATGGTCAAGATTTGTGACGTTGTCAAGCAATCAAAAGAAATAGACACCATCTCATATGACACACTTTTTTGACAATCCTGAAGCAATATCAAATGAAGTTAATGATATCCGTGCTGAGAGAATAGCCAAAAGTGCAAATCCATTAGCACTTCTTGCTGTTGCTCAACCATACTCAGATAATTACTATCAAGCACCAAAACCTCAGAGAACAAATACAACATCATCTTCCACAAGACCAAGTGCATCTACCAGACACAAAGGCAAAGAGATTTCCAAATCAGTTACACCTCAATCTGAGTCAGTTTCTGAAGAAGACAGTGATCCTGAACAAGCTCAGAGGGATAAGGAAATGCAAAAGAATTTGGCACTCCTTGCAAAGTATTCAAGAAGCTCTACAAACCTACCAACAACAACCTTCAAACTTCTTTAAACTCCAGGAACAAGACCTGAAGATACCACACAATGTATAGACAACGACAATCAAGTCATGGCAGTTTAGGAATCAAAGGACAATACAGATTTGGGGCTAAGGAAACATAGGAAGGTCAGGTATGCGAAACAGAATGGATACAGTGCTGATAAAACTGCAAGGGATTTGCCACTAGGCAAAGGAATGCAGGAAGCCAAAGCGTGGTTAATAAGACTACTCCGTATCACTAGAACAGAAGATGATGTGCAAACAAGCTAGCACGGTGTTCATGAAAGCTGAGCAAGCTGATTGGCTAGAGTACACGACGAATGATAATGATGAACAGGAATTTGGAAGCCCGTTAACAGTTTCATGGCACAGATTCAGCGAGGTCTTACCTTAAGAAATCCAATTCAACTGAACAGCCCATTGGAACAGGTACAAAACCAAGACGACAATTATGTAGTTTGCAAATGAAAGACGACAATTCTGAGCGAATCCCGAATTCCATTAATGACACAATGTTTTTAGAAAAGAATGATAGCAATGACACTCATGATTCCATCAAATATATGTAATAATGATATCAGGTTGACCAAAATGCTCAAGAATGTGATGACGAGCGGCTGCGCTGCGTAATTTAATTGCAATTTAACTCTTGATACGAGAAAACAAAAGCGATATTAAAGAAATTAAAGAAAGCAAACGCATCAATGACTCAATAATTAGAAAAGTTGCAAACTAACCTGATGAGACTAGTAGGCTCTGGGGTAGGCTACTAGTTGTCGGATAGTTGTCTTATTGCACTTCAGAACAATACAGAATGATCTTGAGAATTACATAGCGCTTTAATGACCGTGACGGACGATTGATTATGACAATTCTTCAATCAAAGTTAAATGAAACTCAGGGAACTATTTAGCACGTAAAGACATTGACATAAAAAAGTTTAAAAACAAAGCCTATGAAATTTTAGTTGTCAATCAAAAACACGATAGGTAGTAAAAGGATCTTTTAACAAAGTCACAATTTGAAAGTCAACTCAAAGAGAAAATTAAGGTCATTTCAGATTTAAAGGTTAAGGAAGAAAAAGATATTGACAAGATGATTGAAATGGACAAACAATTAAAGTTTTTGAATGCAATTGTTTACACTCAGTAATCAGTCAATCAGACCCATTTCATCTGTTTAGCACCGCAAATGCTCGAATATAATGGTCGACCAACCTTGCTAATACCAAGGTACCCTCAATAAAGCTCAATCTAAAATCCTGATTGTTAATGAATCCCATATGATAATTCTTTCTGATCATGCAAAAACATATTTGTCGCCTGGAAAGGAAGAGACATGACTCTTGCAAATGAAGTAGATCAAAATGAATAAAAGATTATGTTAAAAGCTGTGGGTGGGAGGTTTGGTTTCCATATGATGACACAAGACTGAATGTTCTTTTTATGAAAGGGGGAGGTTTGCACCCTCACAGGAGAATCTTTATCATTTGGGAACGGCGCAAAAGAATTAGTGAAGACAATGTGGAGATAAACCATATTGTTTTAGAACACAACCAAACATCTAAAAAACTTGCCTTTCTACCCGTATTCGAAATCCATTAGTAAAAAGTAGACCAAGCTTTTAAAAAAACGACATGACATTTAACATCAATCAATTTAGAGAAATTGAGTTGATCAAGCTTGGTTACAAACATATCCAAGTGATTTTATTTCGGGTGCCAACGAAACTGGCTAAAGATATGGAGTTTTATGATAAAAACCTTATTAATGCCTCTTTCCATAAAAACTCAAAATGATAGTTTTCGTTTTGAACATGAACTTATAACAGAAATGCATGAAGATTATGAGTATGGCGTTAAATCCCTTGAAAAAGAGGTTGACGAACTTGAATCTGAAAAGCTGATTTTTCAAACATAATGAACTACTTATCGAAAGGGTTGTGTATCTAAAGATGTTACATGTTCATATTGCATTCTCTGTCTGATTTAAATGCTTATGCTGAATTACAATGCTTGTATCTTCATAAAGTCAAAGAATGTGAATGTCTTGCATCCAATTCAACGCCGAAGAAAAAATTAACAAGCAGATTGTCCGTCCTGTAATCTCTTTGAATGGTGGCAGCAAAAAGAACAACAAGACAAACCCACCGACAAACCAATTCAAGCAGCACAGTCCCCTGAGCCTCATAGGCCAAATGTCAATTACGCCCCCACAAATGCGATTACCGAAAAAGAACTCCCCTGAGCAGCGAGTGCCCGCCAAGCACCTACCGTAGAACACAACAAAAAAAAGCTTTCGAACAAACTGAATCTGTTAATAAAGAAGTTCATCTAATATATATAAAAGATTTTGCTAAACTTGAAAAACCACTAACGATATCTCAAGAACTTGCTTACAACAATGTAAAGAAAAAAATGAAACAACAACTCAGTTTGCAAAGAACACGGGATCACATGATTTTAAAAGAACCTGAACAATAACATTGAAATACAAGATTTGGAAAGCTCAATGCAATACAAGAACATAGCCATCTTGATTTTAAAGAAACTCATTGAGCAAATGCAAAGGAAAGTCTGTGGAAAACCTCAGGTTGATAAACCATGCTGTTGCCGACAACCAAATGCTCAACGATTCCAAAACCATCAGTTTTATGAAAACCGACTCCCTTTTTCAAAATCTCCTGAAATAGAAGTTTTCAAACAAAAATAGTCGGTTAATAAAACTCATGTTCGGATGGTTTGTTTAAACAAGTCCACTCAACAGAAATTGCTCAGAATAGAAAACAAGCGAAATACCATCTGAATTGCTTACACCAGGAATGTTTAGAATTGCCATACCACAACACAAACTAGAACAAACCACAGTTTCCCAAGCTTTTCACGAAAATCTAATCCTCACTGTGTCCTAAATCTTACAGAAGTAAAATGACTTATACTAGGTTTATCAGACCAGCTTAATACTTACAAGTTAAAGATAAGGTTGTGTCAAACAATAGTCAAGTGAAGTTTAACCACAAGGAAGTAGAAAAACACCATAAGATTTCAAGTATTTCTAGGAAAACAAAGTCTGTAACTACGTGTAATGACATTCAAAATCATAAACATTGAGTGTGAATTTGTTATGACGCTGAATGTGAAAATGATGTTAAATTCAATCATGATCTTGTGTTTCTAGATACTTGAATGACGTGAACGCTAGAACTAAGAAGCCTAAGGAGGGGGGTTAGTGCCCATTATTGCTAAGAAAAACCAAGAGTAAAGCGAACAAAATCTGTTGCAACACCCTATAAGAAAACAGTTGCATCAGATTCCACTATCCAGAAATCCAAGAGATAACAACATAAGAGTTTGTATGAGAATACAATCAAGGAATGGAAATGGTGGATAGCTAAGAGATGCCCATCAGGATATAAATGGACACAAAAGCCTCTTAGGACCAAAAAGATATGGATGCCTAAAATCAGGAAAGAGGATGTATCAACAAGTATTAGCCCACTATAGACATTGTCTCTAGGATTACAAAAGTCTTGGAAGATATCAATTCCTTAGGGATCCAATTTGGTCCAATGTTCCATCGATGCTAATTCTCATCATGATCTTCCATCGTCCTCTAATTCTCTTGCAGATTGTACAACTTATCCTATTCATTGTTGACTCTGGATGCACAAAGCACATGACGCGCAATCTCAAGTTGTTGTGTAATTTTGTGGAGAAATTTCTAGGTACTGTTCGTTTTAGAAATGATCAATTTGCTACAATTCTTGGTTATGGGGATCTGATTCAAAGGAATGTCACAATCAAACGAGTTTATTACGTCAAAGGCCTCAATCATAATCTTTTCTCGGTTGGTCAATTCTATGATGCTGATTTGGAGGTTGCTTTCAGGAAATCTACTTGCTTTGAGAGAGATCTTAAGGGAAACGATTTACTAACTAGTAATCATGGATCTGATCTCTACACAATATCTCTTCAAGAAACAACTTCATCAACTCCAATCTGTTTCATGGCTAAAGCTTCACCAACTCAAGCATGGTTATGGCATCGAAGACTTTCTCATCTTAACTTCGATTACATCACCTTACTCTCAAAGAAAGATATTGTGACAGGCTTACCTAAGTTGAAATATGTCAAGGATCAACTTTGTTCATCTTGTGAAATGAGTAAAGCAAAAAGAAGCTCATTTAAGTCAAAAGCTGTTCCAAGTTCCAAAGGAAGGCTGAATTTGCTTCACATGGACTTGTGTGGTCCAATGCGGGTTGCAAGCATAAATGGGAAGAAATATATTCTGGTGATTGTTGATGACTATTCAAGATACACTTGGACTCTTTTTCTATGATCCAAGGATGAAACACCAGAAGTTCTCAAAGACTTTCTCACGATGATTCAACGCAATCTTCAAGCTCAAGTTATTAGTGTCCGTACTGACAGAGGCACAGAGTTCTTGAACAAGACACTCCATGCTTATTTCAAAGAAGAAGGCATTGAACATCAGACCTCTACTCCTCGAACATCTGACCAGAACGGTGTTGTCGAAAGACGGAACCGCACTCTTGTTGAGGCTGCTCGAACAGTGCTTTTAGCTTTTAAGCTTCCATTATCATTTTGGGCTGAAGCAGTTGCAACCGCATGCTATACTCAGAACAGATCAATCATCATATCGACTCATGGAAAGACGGAGTATCACATCATTAATGACAGGAGATCTTCAATAAAACATCTTTACATCTTTGGTTGCATTTGTTACATAACTAGAGATGGAGAAAATCTGGATAAGATGAAAGAAAAAGGGGATCCATGTATCATGGTGGGATATTCTACTCAGTCGAAGGGATATCGTGTTTACAACAAGAAAACACGCTTAATAGTTGAGTCCATTCATATCAAGTTTGATGAAATCAAAGAAATGATGTCTGATCATAACAATTCAGACCTCACACCACAACGACAAGAGATGTCTGTTGAAAATGTCTCTTCAGGCCTCGTTCCTCAAGGAAAGAAGGGGTCAGATTATGACAACTCTGACCCCGTGCCCCCAAGACAAAATGTTGTTTCTATATCAAAAAAGACAGATTCGTCACAACAAGGGTTGGAATTTCTCTTCAGTCCTTTACTTGAAGAATATTACAATCCAACACACGGTCAAGCTGAGGAAAACAACAATGATCAAGCACCGAATGCATCGTTTCAAGAAGATGAATTTATCAATCCTTTTTGTACACGGGTACAAGAAATTGGTGAGTCTTCCTCACGCAACATTGATAATACCGATGTGCATTCATTTCAACCACAAAGTCATGATTACCGATGGACCAGAGATCATCCATTAGAACAAGTTCGTGGAAATCCAACCATGCCAGTTCAAACAAGACGACAGCTTGCCACAGATCCTGAAATGTGTATGTTCGCGCTCACGGTAAGTATTGTTGAACCGAAGAACATTAAGGAGGCAATGGCTGATTCTGCATGGATCAAAGCAATGCAGGATGAACTTCATCAGTTCGACAGACTAAAAGTCTGGGAACTAGTCGACAAACCATTTGGCAAGATGATTATAAAGCTAAAGTGGTTATGGAAGAACAAGAAGGATGAAGATCAGACTGTAATTCGCAACAAAGCACGACTTGTTGCTAAAGGTTATGCTCAGGAAGAGGGTATTGATTTTGAAGAATCATTTGCTCCAGTTGCTCGCTTGGAAGCAGTTCGGATTTTTGTTGCCCACGCAGCACACAAGTCTTTTCCAATCTATCAGATGGACGTGAAAACGGCATTTCTTAATGGTCCACTGAAGGAGGAGGTTTATGTTGCTCAGCCAGAAGGGTTCGTTGATCCAGATCATCCAGAAAAAGTCTACCTTCTAAGGAAAGCTTTGTATGGATTAAAGCAAGCTCCAAGAGCCTGGTACGATGAACTATCAAACTTCCTGATGTCCAAAGGCTTTACTAAAGGTACAATTGACCCAACTTTATTCAAGATAAAATACGGGGAGGATATTCTACTTGTGCAGATTTACGTTGATGACATAATTTTTGGGTCTACAAACCCTAAATATTCAAAAAGATTTGAAAAGTTAATGCACAGTAGATTTGAAATGTCCTTAATGGGGGAGATGAAATTCTTTTTAGGACTTCAGATCCACCAGTCCCCAAAAGGTATTTTTATCAATCAGGCCAAGTACGCTTTAGAAATTCTGAAAAAGCATAATATGGACAATTGTCACTCCATTGGTACACCATTGGCTACAAAACCCAAACTAGATGTAGATTTGAGTGGAGAACCCGTAGACCAATCTGATTATCGTAGTAAAATCGGGTCACTCATGTACTTGACATCTAGTAGACCAGACTTAGTGCAAGCAGTATGCTATTGTGCACGTTATCAAGCACGACCAACTCAAAAGCACCTCAAGGAGGTTAAAAGAATCTTTAAATACCTAAAGGGTACCATTAACATGGGACTCTGGTATCCAAAGGATTCTGGCTTTGAACTAACAGCATTTTCAGACGCTGATCATGCCGGATGCCTTGATACTCGGAAAAGCACTTCTGGAGGGATACAGTTCCTTGGTGATAAGCTAGTAAGTTGGATGTCAAAGAAACAAAACTGCACTGCAATGTCTTCAGCAGAGGCAGAGTACTGCACTGCAAGTCTTTAAGCAGAGGTAAGTAACGTGGCGTTAATCAGCAAGTTGTATCTTATGAAAGTGGTATGAGTACACAGCTTAAGATTATTGGCTTCAACTACAACAAATACCGTTGTACTGCGACTCACATCCAGCCAAAACAATATCAAATCATGCAACCCCGTACAACATTCGTGAACAAAGCACATCCATACTCGGTATCATTTCATAAAGGAACAGGTTGAAAATGGTATAATTGAATTATATTTTGTCAGAACTGAATACCAATTAGCTAACATGTTTACGAAAGTCCTTCCTGAGGATGCGTATTAAGTATCTTGTTAGAATAGATTGGTATAGATGTTTGACTCCAGCTGATACTGGAGTTCTGACAAATGAGATGCTTGATAACATCACAAACATCAACCATGTAACAAATTTAGAGAATAGCAAAATACAATAAATAAAAGCTTTCAAAAAGAAAATACAAAATCAAAAAATATAATTTTTCCAAAAAGATTCTTCTCGACATGTCTCCTTGAATCGTGAACATTTAACGTGCTTAGAATGTCGATAACATTGACACGGGTGTGTAATTACAGTTCGAAGCGAGAGTTTTCAAATAGTTTCAAACATGTCATTTCTAATTTTCTAAATGGTTATGTGCAAATATCAGTACATTAACCCCGACATTCAAATAAAGGAAGTAATATAACTGTATCATCCTCACAACGAGAAAATTAACGTTTCTCGGTCTTAACTGGTACATACAAAGACATTCAATGTTTTTTAGCTCAAGAAAAAGGAGTAGTGTACGTATCATGCGCTTACCTTCAAGCGTATAAAAGAGAAGACCTCTAACATTTGGTTTTCAAAAAGTTGAACAACCAATTTTTCAAGAATTTCTCGATGACCAATTCATAATCTTTTAAAATGTGTGTTCATCACCCAACCCTCACAATGTTTTCAAAAGACAACAATTTCTAATTTGTCCTAATGATGATAGGGGAATTTTTTTTCTTAAACAAAGTTTTTAATGTTTCTTGGATATCATCAACCATCGACAACTCTGTATTTAAATCAAACAATATCAAAAAGTTTCCAACCATTCATGCTGATAATATTTTCTCCTCACAGAATTTTCAAGACAAATTTTAAACACCTGGTATTTCAAAAACTAAGTGTTTTCTTTATTTCAGATATAAGGGAGAAAATGTATTTAAAATATGATTTAATCGACACAATGTGCTCGAACATAATAAAAGGTTTAATGGGTTTCGAATCATAAGACCCAACAACATCTAATTTTAAGATGATTCCTATAGGTCAAAGTTGTTAGGTTAGGAAACAATCCTATGATCCAACCAGAACCGCAGGATGCTACCCAAGGATAAATCCAAAGTTATGAAATAGCAGTCCCTTATGATGATTGAGATGAAATTTAATGTGGAATAATGCCGACTAAGAATGATCTAACAACGAACAAATCACAACAAGGAGTTAGTAATGAACATCTTTGTAAGCATTGAAGGCGTTGAAAGAAATGAGAAAAGAAATGTATGGATAAAGGTGTAAACAAAGAACCCTCCACAATACATAAAGGCCAAAACCAGGATCAATACATATGCTGTTATAATCACAAGTTGTTGCTGACATTGAAAACGACATCATGGACCATATGTGAGCAAAGCACAACCCTTCAAGCCATTCGGGTTCTCTCACCAGAAACATGTCTCATTTGTCACGGAGTATACACAACGTTATCGTGATTAACATCTATTGACATCTCATTCCGAGATCATTGATCTTGAATAGGTGGTAATCTGCTCCAGCCTCCGAGTACTAAAACCAAAATGCACAAATCGAGTCTAGAGCCAAGAGATCAATAAAAATCTCGTTAAGACACATTCCATTTCAAATACTTGTTGAACATCATCAAGTTTACAAGTTGTTAACAAGAGTCCTACGCAATATCCTTGTAATATTTTCCCGAACATCCGAGTGATACTATAAGTATTCACAATGAATATGGAAATCATGCTTGAGTTAGCATCAAACAAGCTCTTGGTAAGTGACTTGCGAGATTCTATATGAATCAAACTTGTGACAACTGGATATCGATTTGGTCCAGTAAATGAATTGACGGTTGATGAACTTTGATAAAAGATTAAAACTCCCTATGTGTTACAAAAATGCTTTTACAAGTAATATGTCGATTGATTTTCAAATCAATTTTCTTGATTATCACTAACGTAAACCTGCAGGTTAAAAAGGTGGTGACAGTATCCCAATCAACCAAGTTTGATTCATTACCACATATTCATGCTTATTCTACAAAGACAATCTATCATGAAAGCTCAAGATTTAAAGATAAAGACTTTCGCAAACTCTGATTTGAAGCTTTCAAGATTAGGCATAATATGAGAATGTTGGTAAAATACTCAAGATCGCAAGATGGCATAGACGTTAAAGACAATGTCAAAGGCTCAAAGTCAAGATCGCAAAGCATAAAGGAACAAGCCTACAACAAAGAACAAAGAAAAAGATCAAGACCACACGAGCTTAACGACGAAAGCAATCTCATTGATCTCATGAAGGAGTTTCATCAATGAACTCACTTCGGGGGATATTGTTAGCCTCAAAATATTGAGTCGGACATGAAGTTCGTCCATTATGTACTTTAGTCTCGATCAATCAATTAGTTAACGTTGTAATAGGAAAGTATCGGGAATCGGGCTCGATAGTTAATCTAATATTGTATATGTTTTGGGTTTAATCCCAAGCAAAACCCGAGCCCGGGTCCTAGTCAAATATCCCGAACGTCACTTAATGTGTCGGGGTATATAAGTAACTTTTCCACCTAGGAAAAGTAGTGGATTTCATTTATAATATTTCACTTTTCTATATTCTCTCTCAAGTCAAAAAGAGTCTTTTAACTAAGTCATAATTTGAAGGTCAACTCAAAGAGAAAAGTAAGGTCATTTCGGATTTAAAGGTTAAGGAAGGAAAAGAAATGTCCATCAGAATACAAATGGACACAAACGACACCTTCTAGACCTAGTCTTAAATGGAAACCAACGGGTAGAATCTTTAGTAATGTTCGTCTTAGGTGGATTCCCACAGGAAAGTTACTCAACTCTTGCACGTGCAAGGTTGAAAGTGAACCCACACATGGTTCAAATGTAGATATCCCTCATATTCATGCATGCAAACAAAGAATTGACTTAAATGCAGATGCACTATACAATGCAAAGCAGGAAAATCTCAGAGTGTGGTTGCTGAAAATGTTGATATCTAAGAAACCAGTGCCAGAATGGTTTCACAAAAGATGAGCTACATCAAATGACGTTTGAACACAGCAGTTCAAGCCTCGGTCATCAATGTCAAATGATGTCTGACCACAACAGTTCAGACCTCGCACCACAACGACAAATGGCGTCTGCTGAAAATAACACTTCAGGCCCCGTTCCTCAATGTTCAAATGACGTCTGTTCACATTAGTTCAGGCCTCGTTCTTCATCAAATGACTTCTGATCATAACTGTTCAGAACTCAGAATTCAAGACCACAGCAATGAACAGTCAAGTTCAAAGCTGGTTCCAAAAGTTGTTCCTCTAGCTGTTAAGATAGCTACATCACGACAAGAGTTGGAATTACTATTCCACCATCACATAGCAATGCTGAGGACAACATGTAAATATATAAATCTTCAAAAAGAAAATACAAAATCAAAAAAACAAAAAATTTCCAAAAAGATTCTTCTCGACATGTCTCTTGGAATCAATAACATTTACATGCTTAGAAATGTTGATTAACATTGACACGGGTGTGTAAATGAAGTTCGAGCGAGAGTTGCAAATAGTTTCAAAACATGTCATTTCTAATTTTTTATATGGCTTATGTGCAAAT
>BQNB010143750.1:0-16950 GCA_026074375.1 Tanacetum coccineum | reverse complement strand
GCAAATTACTTAAATATTTCGGATGAAATAATTAAGTTGTCAAGAGATATAGGAGGAATTCTAATAGTAACAAGACTATTAGAAGGGAAGAAACGTTTAGACGTGGGAGGAAATGTTTGAGAAGATAAGACTTATTAGAAGTGAAAAGGAACGTTTAGAAGTGAGAAGAAACGTCGGAAGTAGAAAGACTGTTAGAAGTGAGACGACTATCAGAAGTGAGAAGACTATTAAGAAAGAGATGAACCGTTTAGAAGTGAAAAGACCATTTGAGGTGAGAAAAGAGGTTTACGAGAAGTGAGGACCAATTGATGAGTATGACGATTGTAAGGATTGTGTTTGAGAATGAGATGCATTTCAATATGAAATTCACTTGACTATTAACAACATAAGCAATGATGCTTATGAGTGTTAAGATATGAGGATGACCCATTGATCTATAGAGAGACATTGGACATAGATTTGAGTGTTGAGTAGACGTCAACTCGTAGCAGAAGAGAGGAAGTGTTAGGTTATGGATAAAAAAAGATGAATGGTATTACAAGCAGCTGACGGCGGTCCCAGATATATCTGAGGGCCGCCAGAATAGATCTAGGGGCCGCCAGACCGCTAACAGGAGGAATATTTAAGCAAATTAACAAATTTTTTGAAAAGAGTGATATTTTAATTTGCATTTCGCTAATTAAAAATACTTAAAGTACTTCGGATGAAGTAGTTAAGTTGTCACGACACGAAATGGAACACGGACTAGAATCGAAACTAGAAGAAAAGAAGAGAGCGATTTATGGAATGTGTTCCATCATTCCTAAACCTTGACGAAGATAATTTAGCGATTCACGCTTGAGGGGTAAAGAAAGAATGTCGACGATGTTATCTTCAGATGCAACCTTTTCGATGGAGATGTTTTCTTTTGGACATTGTCCCAAAGGAAATGGTGACGTATCATCGGTGTGTTTCGTAAGCGAAAATAATAATAATAGTAATAATAATAATAATAATAATAAAGAAGAAAACAAACGAAGATAGAGACGATGAGCTTGACAATGTCAAGACGGATGGTTGTTAGCGTACGATAAACTATACTCAAAAAGTTGTGTAGCTCTTCCTGAGCATTGCGAATGTTCATAGAACAATCACACGACGAGGTATACGATTGTCTTAAAGTTGGTAGCATAAATAGTGGAGGAAAGAGATTAGCCATCTCTATGGTTGAAGAGGCGTAGTTGAGTGAGAAGGAAGATGTGTGAGCGAAAGACAAAGAGTGTTTTCGTCGAAGAGAGATAATGTTTTCGTCGAATAAAAAAAATGTTTTCATCGGAGAGAAAGAATGTTTCGTCGAAGAGAAAAGGAGAGCGTTTTAACTTATGTTGTTAAAAGGCTTGAATAGGGATTTTCGGATATGACCTTTAACGTTTGTGATCGCAAGTTAAAGATACTTGAATATTTCGGATGAAATATTTAAGTTGTCAAACCTACTTGGAGGAGCGTTAGATTTGTATCTAACCTTTTCTTGACGAAAGAGTGGATGATTTGGAAGAAAGTAAGATGATGATCAAAGGAGTGTATGAGTGAAGACCCTAAGAGATTTAATACCATTTTGCAACTCTTTTGACTTTTTAAATTTGTGACCCGGACGCGAAGAAAGATATTATAGTGTGAGAAAATATATACATAGATGTATAAGACATACAGATATAAGCATGCAAGTTTATCTAAGCATGCATCAACACAATAATCAACAAGATTAATGTGTAAGACTATATGACATTTAAATATTAATTGTCATACATTAAACTAACATAGTATAGGTGCACAATTAACACGTAAGTCATGTAAAATGACGCATACAAAACGTGATAATTTTAAATGCAATCATCATGTAAAACATGTTAGCATTTAGCACTTAGGAGCATGTGTTATATAGATAAACTAAGAGATATTTTATCTAAATTGCTAGTAAAAGGCAAACGCTTTTACAACAGACATGCATTCAATAGCTAAGCAAATAGACGTTGAGCATTAAGATAAACATGAAAGCATATAATTGCATTACATGGGAGCACGTTATCATCTTGAAACTTCAAAGCATATATATGAGATGCAAGTAGTCAAGATTGACTAAGGAGAAACCTAATTTCTACTTGCTTAGTGTGCACTCCTAATGAGATACAAAGTCTATCGATGTAGACTATCATTAGGCATATTTAGGAAGAGCCATTTAATCAAATTAGAGAATGAATATGAGACTATCACTAGTGGTGCTCAATTCAGGCTAAACACGACCATTTTTACGGGTTATACCACGAACCCAACTTCACTATTGGAAGCAATTTAACCATTAGGTCAAATTAAATTTCTAGTGCAATAGATTCTCCAGTAGTCATTTTCATGTTAGACAAAATAGAAATCCTATATTTGCCTAATGAAGTGCAGAAAAGATAAAATTTGTATTGTCTTTTCATACAAGGCCTACCATGACTCAATTAATGTACTTTAATTTTACTTCACATAATCCTAATCAAGATGTGTGGAATTCTAAGGTTGAATGAGAGAGCAAGCAAGTTGTTGTAGCTATAAGAAAGAATGAGTCATCTAGGACCTAGGAGTATGCTCAAAAGTGACAATGTGTAATGCTCTATATTGAGAGTGTTCAAAGAATGCATCTTTGTATGTCTTTTATGAAAGAAATCCAATTAAGATTATTTACCTCAATAGATATTGTGATTGTTTCTTTGTAGAAATAATGATGATTAACTAAAGTTTAGTTACATCTATGTTAGAATTTTAAGCAAGAGATTGAAAAGAGGAAGATGTTTAAATCTAATGCCACAGGGTGGATCTACCTAAACCGAAGATGAATTTAGGACGAAGGATCCATCGATCCGTGGAAGTGCCAAATTTGGGCAAGGATCATTTTTTTATTATTATTTAGGAGATGGTGTTGACATTAGGTTATTAGGAGAAGCTTATATAAGTTACATGAGTTCTCAATTTGAGTTTTCGGAAATGACATCTAAGTCTTGCTCATCAAGTTGGAATACTTATGAGTTTCCTGATGGAAATTTATAAGTCGTCAATCCTACTCAGAGTGTGTTAAGTTTAACATGTATAATTTTACCATAGCTAATAACACAACATTTGAACACTTTAGACTCAATGAGACATCTTCACTGCAAGTGTGAATTACAATTTGATGACTAATCTTGTTGTCTTGCAATCGACTTTGTGATTTCATGTAATAACCGATGATGGTTAAACATGTAGACACGGAAAAATATTTATGGTCATTTGATTGATATTTCTGTGATCTAGATAAATCCTAATCTCGATTTTATGTTCATATCCAAATTTGTAATTAGATTGAATAGTGAGATTGATTATCGTTTGAATAATAATCATCTTCATATTTGAAATCCTCTTACGATCACTTATTGAAAGAAAGCACGATATTGGTTTGAGGAATATGTTCAATCATTCCTAGTCCTAACCTTAGATGGTTAAAAGGTTATCATTTGGTGAAGAAGAAATATTATACTTATTTGGTAAAGTAAGAGAAAGTTTTGATGAGAAGAGAATTTAAGTTTTGAGTTGTGCTTTTGAATTGTTTGAGCAAAGTTACATATGTTGTTCATTTGCTCATGTTTGGCTTTTCGAAAACAATGATTTTACCAATTGCATTGCAAGGTAAATTACTTGAGTATTTCGGATGAAATATTCAAGTCGTCAATCCTACTTCATTGTGTATTTTATGCATATATTTGCCAAATATTTGGAACAAAACTACTGGACAAGTAGACTCAGTATGACATCATCTACACAAGTGTGAGTTATGATCCGATGCATATTCTTATCGTCTTGGAAAGGGATGTCGTTATTTTCATATCAATCTAATGTGATTGAGTATGTAGGTTTAAGATAAGATCTCTTGTTATATTTTGATATAATCTTAAAGCTAAACAAATAAGAATCCGATTACTTGTCCATACTCGAAAACTTGTCAATTAGATTCGATAATAATATCAATCATAGTTTGAATAATGAGTTGATATATATTCGAAATCTTTCTTGACCCTTACGAACACTCTTTTAAAAGAAGACAAATAAAGATTTTCATAGTGTGTTCCATTAATCCTAAGACTAGTTGTAAGTGTGAGGTTAATGAATAATGACAAGTTAATTTCTTACTTCGGGATTGTCATATGTTTTGCTTGTGCGAAAAACTATTTGTTGTTATGCATAGTATGCATAGTTTTTGACATTTTATTAGTGTATGAATGATTTTTTTAACCATTTTAATACAACACACATATTTTATAAAATACTATATGTTTATAAAAAGAATATAATTATGTGTGTGTGTGTGTTAGAACAATGCAAACACAAGCAAAGTTTAACAAAAAAATACAATTTTTTTACTTAAATACTAATGTATTAATATGATATTTTCTTTTGTTTAACCAACCCAAGGTCAAACAAAGCAAGACGATGAAAAGATTTAGACATCTTGTTGGAAGAGAGTTAATGTGTTGGAAATATTTTTGTGACGGATTTTAACATATAATCTTAGGACATTATTTTTCCACACACTTGACAAACTATTTAACTCTTGTTTCTAAATGGGTTACTACACTCAAAATAATCTACAAGATGTTTATGTAACACTTGTAAATATAGTGATCTATGCCTATATGCAATGCACAAACAATTTTGCAACTTAACGCAAGAAATCTAGCGTAATTCCTATTAGGCATAATACGGAAAACTAGTAACATACAAATAGCATACATGACACATGTGTTTAGATATATAATTAGCTCAATTACAAATAGTAATGATTACTTATTAATATCTATTAACCAAGTTGAAACAAAAGTTAAACACACATAATCATCTAGCATACACATAAGGATATTCGTCGTCGTTTTGTGTATCAGATATAAACGATGTATACTAGTTGATTTTTATTTGAAACAAAAATTAGTTTCCTCCCTCATTTAAAAATTAATCAAGATTCATATGGGTTTCAAGGATAAGTTGACTAGAAATGCTCGACTTGAAAGAAAAGGTAAACTACAAGTTTTACGTCAAATCAAAACATATAGTTTTGACTACTATGTAGTATTTTGCATTTCTGGCTAACTTAAGTTTAGAATAAAGACTTGAAAGTATTTTTAAATGAAACTATACTCAATTATCTTCAAAATGGCGGGTGGCACGACTTCTACGGATTTACGGTTGATTTTATATGATTTTTGATAGTTTGCCAAAAAACCTAACCAAACAGACAAGGCGGCCCCCATAAGGTGACGGCCCCAGATATATTTGGGGGCCGCCCGAACATTTATGGGACCCACCAGTGACCCCAAAACACGTTTTTTGTTCAAAATCATTTTGTAACTTAACTGTAGAACATAGGACTTTAAAAAGTTGTTTCAGCACATAAATTTCGTGTTTTAGACATCATTTCTACTCTTACGACTTAGACAAAATAAAGATTGGACACTTCTAAGTTCTTTTGAGAAAAAATTTTCTTCAAGCTAGTATACGAAGTATATTTTATTAACAAAAATATACGAATCAAACAACAAAAACACTTTCCATAATTAGTTTCCCCTTTCATGGGTAATTTGATACATGGATCGTACTCTATTTTAAAAACTATTTGTTTTGAAAACTAGAGCGATGTGGCTCTGATACCAATTGTGGAAACCGTAGAGGGGGGTGAATACGTTTCCATTATAAAACTTTAGATTAGTCAATACAAAAATTACATCACTCTCTACTAGCGGTCCCATAAATATAAGGGGGCCGCCTAGTACATCAGGGGGCCGACCAATTTATAGGACCGCCTTTAGAAGAGGTTTTTCGGACTAGATCTTTTGTATCAAAATACCAATTAAGTTTGACGCAATATGAGAAGTGTCGATAATAGATTTACAATAACTAGTGAATCTTCTATCAATATTTCCACACACACATGTTTAACTACAAATGATCTACACAACCTTGCCTACACAACATACACAACACTTCACACAATCATAAGCACAATGCAAGTGTAAAAGTAAAGCAATAAATGTAAAGACATAAGTAAAGAGAAAGGTAAAAGAAAATGCAAACCGACACGGTGATTTATAGTGGTTCGGTCATGAAGCTCCTCTTCGCCCTACTCCACTCCCCGAGTATCCAACTCAAGAGTTACTTCACTAATCAACAAGCTCCCTTTCGGCGGAGAAAACCTTATAACGTTGCTTACATTATTTTCCGACACTAAGCTAGATGTCGAGTTCTTCTTCGGGTACAACCAAACCCGTTATGTTTTGTGGCCAACATAACAAACCTTGTGTTTTATGGCCTAAACACATAAACCGCGTCGCTTATAATATTTTCCGACACTAAGCTAAATGTCGAGTCCTAATCTTAGCTAGAACCAATCTACCACTTCACCAATGTATTTTAAGGCCTAAAATACTAACCAACCCACAACCAACTCATCAAAATATATATATCATTTGGCTACCACACTACTAAAGATTAGAAGACATGTTACTACGATCTATTGTTACAATGTTTACAAATGGACTAACTAGACTACATAACTTCGGATCTTGAAGATGACCGAAGTTCTTCTCTTGCACTTGAGGAAAGGAGGAAAGGATAGAAGATTTAATCACATTTAAACAAGATTAACCAAGTTGAATGATCAAAGATTTAGAGAGATTTAGTGAGATCTAGAGAGAGAAATAACTGAAAGAAAATCGTGCAAAAGGGTTGTGAAAATAGTTGGAGGTGACCCACTATTTATAGAAGCTAAAAAACAGTCTGTCAGGAAACGGCGGTCCCAGATATATAACGGGGCCGCCAAATAATTAAGGAAGCCGCCGACAATATTAACAGGATTTCCGCACGACAGACAATTCTCGTTTTTGTATCTTTTGTGGGGCGGGCAAACTTGTCTGGTGAAAGTGACACTTATTTTAGGGGGAAATGACCAGATTTTGAAATTTAAAATAATTACCAATAAAACATTTCTTATAATTTAAAAAATAATTTGTCTAAATTATTTTTGGAGAATAGGTTTTTGTTTTGTATTTCAAAAAATATAAAGTTTAAGACAAAAACTTATTTATTTGACCATCCTACAAGTTTAATATTGTTTGTACATACCTTATGTGATTTACGCCAAGTGTAAACCAATGTCCGTCTTGATGCATACTTGAGACATCGAAAGATGTTGATACGTGTATGCATTGATGATTTATGATTACGAGTAACTTGCGCACTTTACGTTACGTATTACAAGTTACATGTTTGTCATAATCAAACATAAAGAGATCGTATAGATTAAATATCGTAATATTTGCACTAACAGGGTAGATGATATTGATTCTGACATATTCTCTACAGTGGAAGTAACCAATATGATGAAAGAGTTAGGTTATGAAAATCCTTGTATGGCCTATTATTATAAGAAACCTAACAAAGATTTAGATAATGGTCTTACAGAATTAGTTGTTGATAAAGATGTTTGTGAAATGCCAATGTATAAGTTTAAGGTTATTGAACTATATACTAACCATTCTGTTAATAACAAACATGTTTTTATAGAAGAGCCTTTGGTTTTTGGTACAAGTAATGAACATAATGAACATGATATTGGTTCTGTTAGTGAGGCAGATGTTGATGTAAGTGAGGATGAGTGGTTGAAGGAGGCCTTAAAAAAGTTGCCTATAAAATCTAAGAAAGGTGAGCAGCCTAGTAGGAATGAAGTAGGTCAATCAAGTAGGAATGGTTCAGGTAGTGAGAATGGTTCAAGTAGTGATAATGGTTCAGGTAGTGGTTCAGATAGTGAAGACAGTGATTACTTTGTGGATGAAGAGAACTTGATTGATGATCTGGAGGTTGATATGGCTGACTTTAAGAGTCGCACAGATGCTGATGCAGAATGGGTTGGATGTAAAGAAACTGTGGTAGAGGAAAATGACGTGTTTGAGTTAGAAGAGGTTGATCATGAGGACTTTGATAGTGAGAGTGATTCAGATGAAGGTGTTAGGAGAAAAGCATTAAGGAAAGTTGCCAGGATGCATAAGGCAAAAGTTGGTAAAGGTGAAACAATTTGGAAAGAAAACTTCTTTGTTGGAGAACAATTTGCCACTAGCAAACTAGTAAAGGAAAAGGTGACTAGAGTATTAGTGAAACAAAGAAGGCAGTTATGGTTAAAAAAGAATGACAAGCTAAGGGTGAGAGTTGTTTGTAGAGGTCAAGTTCCAGACTTTGCACTTAATAATATGGGCACTGTTGTGCCTGTCACATGTGATCCAAAAGGCCCAACAAGTAAAGTTCAGCCTAAGTTCATGTCAAAGAAAAAGACAAAACCAATAGAATATTATGGCTGTCCTTGGGATATGCAAGTGTCCAAGTTACCTAATGAGGATACCTGGGAAGTCAAAACCTTAGAATATGACCACAAGTGTCTACAATCTAGAATAGTCAAAAAATGCCCAGATACTTTTCTTTCTAGGGAAGTAGAGGAAAGCATTAAACCAAATCCTAAGATTTCTTTATCTGCCCTTAAAGATCAATTATAAAAAAAAATTAAAGTAGGAGTATCAATGCAGAAGATGTTTAGAGCTAAAAAGATGACATATGAAAGAGTTGTCGGTAACTATACACAACATAATGCACAGTTAAGAGATTACTATATTGAATTAAAGGAAAGAAATCCAAATACTACAGTTAAGATAGAGGTTGAAAGGCCAAAAGTTATAGACAGTCAAGAAAGAAAGTTCAAGAGGATATATGTATGTTTAGGACCTTTAAAGATGGATTTAGAGCATGAGGGAGAGATTTTTTGGGTCTTGATGGCTGTTTCCTGTCTGGCCCATGCCCCGGCCAAATTCTTACTGCAATTGGAGTAGATCCAAACAATGGGATCTACCCACTTGCATATGATGTAGTTGAATATGAAAATAAGGATTCATGGAAGTGGTTTCTTGACTGTCTAGGTGATGATCTTGAGCTTTTAAGAAACTCCAACTTCACATTTATATCTGACAGGCAAAAGGTAATATTCATATCTATTTTTTAATTGTGTTATATCTATAATAGTTGTCTTATATAATCTGTTATATATTAAGGTGTGATACCAGCCATTGCAGAGACATTTCCTAGTGTAGAACATATGTTTTGCTTAAACACATCTATGATAATATGAAATTGTCTTAGAGAGGAAAATTATACAAAGAATTACTATGGAAATGTGCCACAACTACCACCATTCAGAAGTTTGATAAAAGAATGGAAGAAATGAAAAATCACAAAATAGTAGCTTATGAATGGTTGAGGAAGATCCCACTACAACACTAGGCTAAGTCTCACTTTTCAGGTACATGTTTATTCTTGTTAATTTAACAGTAATATGACTTGTTAATGACATTTTATTTTATTGTATTGCAAGAAGGGCAAAAAGTAATATTATGTTGAGTAATATGTGTAAAGTTTTAAATAGGCAGCTTGTTGATGGGAGGGACAAGCCTATTATAACTTGTCTTGAATACACAAGGGAATACCTTATGAAAAGGATTGTAAATGTTTAGAAGGTGCAAGACAAGTGTGATGGGCCTTTAACACCTAATGCTGCAAAAGCGTTCAAGCTTATTGAAAAAGCTGTTGTAAAGTTGAAGGTAAATAACTTTTGATACAAGCTTATAGTCTTGTTTTACATTTGCATATAGTCTTGAATGATAACTAGAAAATGTATTTCATTTTATAAGTTAACTGGAATGGTAGTGACTTGTATCAAGTCACTTGTCCTTTGGGTGATCAATTTGTAGTTAATATGACTGAGAGAGTTTGTAGTTATAGGAAATGGGAGTTGAGTGGGATACCCTGCACACATGCAGTTGCTTCCATATGGGATATGGCTAGTAATGGGATAGATACTAGAATACCCGAGTCTTATTGCAATCCATGTTACTGGTTAGCAACTTGGAAAAAGATGTACAAGTTTAAGATTAATCCTGTAAATGGTCCACATGCATTGGAAGAATTAGATGTTCCAACAACCATTATCCCCACTAAAACCTCACCCACAGATTGGCAGACCACCAAAGAAAAGGAAAAAGAGTGCAGCTAAACTTGCAAATGAAATGATGAATTCTAAGAAGTTGACAAGGACAGGAAAGAGTGTAACTTGCAGTTTATGTAAGCATGTTTGTCACAATTAAAGAGGTTGCAAAAGTAAAAAAAAGTGGTTTAGTTGGTGGTGGTTCACAAGGAGGTGGAGATGATGGTTCACATCATGCTGGTGTTGGTGGTTCACAGACCAAACAAACAACACAGAGTTCAGTTGGAACAGCCCAACATCCTAGTTTTCTTCATGCCTCACCAACCAAGATGACCAAGTCATCTGCAAAGAAGACGGGCTCAAGTGCATAACCATTTAGTACTTGTTTCCTTTGTTTTGGGTCAGACTATGTTATGTTGCTTTTGTATGTGTTGTCTCAAGATAGAGTATTTTGGTTGGGTCAGACTATGTTTGTTTTGGTCCTTAGTTGTCTGTTTTTTATCCATGTAGGTCAAACTATAAAGTCAAATCTTTAATGTATTCTACTTGGTTGAAATTGCAGTGTAGTTAATGCATGGGTGTTTAACCCATTTTAACTAGTTGTTGTAAATGCTATGTTTGATGTTAGTTAGACAAATATTGCAGACAATTGATGAAAATTTATGACAACTAACCAAATAAACTTTACCCTGCATTTATCAATTCATTCAATATAATACATGTACATTAGATTCATTCAATACCAAATTCAGGTCATTACCAAAACATCTTCATTTCATTAATTGATTCAGAAAATGCAGTTCCATTACAATAAGTCATTACCCTACACATCTTCATTCATTACTAAAAGCTTATCACTTTAAAGCTTATCATCATCCCAAACAAAGTAAACTTGCAAAAAGCTTATCACTTAAAAACTAGAAAAACAACAAATAACACCCAACTGAACACCAACATCATCTTCATTCTTCTAGCTTGAACACTTGTTTGCTATAGTTATCCTTGTAGGTCATTCATTGATCGTAAGAAACCATGAATGATTTGAACGGATCTTGGACATATAGGAGGATCATACCAATCAATAATCTCATGATTAGCAACCTATTAGCAATATAAAAAAATTAGGTCAATTAATTTAGGGGTTTATACAATTAAGCAAAAATAAAAAAAAATTACCCTTTTTGAACAACAATAAAATCGTCTTCCTAGGTTGGTTGGTGTTCATGAAGTTTTGATGATGCCAATCGAGTTGCAAATGTGATATCTCTCCATTGTTACTTTGTGTGCGTGTAAAGTGTTTCAGGGCTAAAGGTGTTGTGAGGACTGGTGGTAACTGGCAAATCTTATAAACATTTACATGGACATGGAGAGAAAAAAAATACCCCTCATTTAATTGCCACGTCAGACAACTTAACGGGGTAAACTAACAATTGTTAGTCTGAGGGACCAAACCCGATACAGATCAGAACCACGGAAAGAGGATCCGTTAAAATAGTTTGTCAGGGACGATTTCCGTTAAACCCAACAAACTACATGGACGATTTATGCAATTAACTCTAAAATAAAAAAAATAAAAAATCTTTTAAATTAATTTATTAAGAAAAATTTCCGCGTAACAAAAATCCCTTATTTCTTAACTTAACAAAGAAACTCAAAACAATATTTCTCTTTTAAATTTTTAGAAAACCAGAGATAAAAAATAAAAAGAATGTTTCTCCATCTAAAGACACGCTGCGTGTGATTTGTGTACCAAAAGATTCTCAATAGTACAAGAACAACAACTTTAGATAAAAATTGCAGCCGCAAGAGTCATATACAATATAATCAGGCCCGAATTTAAGCATGTGCGGATGTGCGATGGCATAGGGCCTCCATTTTTTGTAGGGAATCAATTTACCACACCAACACCAACTCCCCCCCCAACCTCCCCCCTCTCTTCCCACTCCACCCCCCCGCCTTCCCACCAATTTGTTATATTCTGTAACGTTAGTATAGACTCAGTTTTTGATGTTTTTATCCGAGTTTATGATGTTTTCGGATGAAATAAACACGTTTTACAATGTTGGAAGTGAGTGATATAAGTTACAATGGAGAAATTGAGTTCAAAACTCGTTCCTAATAGAGAAGAATATGCAAGGTTATTTTAAGGGTATGTTGCAACGAAGGAGATGACACAAAACCCAATAATTTTGTCTTATTATGATAGCTTTCAAGTTTAACCCTCATAGTTCAGAGTTTTACAATTATAGCACCATATCTTGATCTTTAAAAATTATCTTAATTAGTTATCATATTATCATTATGTAAGGTATAACAATTATTTTGGCTGTAACTACATTTCAACATAATTGTACAGATATATTTCATAACAATAATACAGCATTTCATATATGCCATATAAGATACTTTATCCATCTCATTTTTATTGTCCACGTTTTCATTTTGGGATGTCTCAATTTAATTGTCAGTTACTAAAAATAAATAGGGAATTTTGATCAAGTTTATTATATTACCTTTGTTTGAAATTATTATTACAAACTTTAAAGTAGACTTTAAGTAGTATTAGCTATGGGTAAAATTATCATTGTGTCAAAAAATAAAAATGAGAAAAGAGTAATTGTTGATACAAAAGTTGGGTTGGGTCTAGTTTGATCCGAATAGGCTGCTATTCGGGTGTAGAGTACCTCGTTCTTGTACCAAGTGAATTTGTTGAAGGACCATGCATAAGGAAATAAACACTGTTAACCTTATCGTGGGAGCGGATCCCACGATTGGACTCCGGCGTGAGAGTAAGTGTATGATCTTGAGGGAGTAATCGAATGTAATTAGGGTTTTTGAGATACCTGTACCAATGATAATTACGTTCCTTTTATAGAGTGAATACCCTTTAAGGTTTCCGTATTTTCTGGCCCAAGATACGGCCGATAGTTTAGGGATTCGACATTATCCTGAATCCTTTTAAATAAGTAAAACATATCTTCTTAATTAATTAGATTATCCTTGGAGATAATTTAAGTGTGCACCGCGTTCCACGGACGATGTTTCAGTAGCCGCGACAAGCGAGCCCAACCAGCCGTGACCGCAATACTGGGCCGGAGGTCCAATATCAGTCAACAAGCCCACAATAGTATGTATGGGTCGGGTCGATCCATACTATACGTCATCATGTCCATAGGTCTAGGAGGACTGGCCGTGCCGTGGCCGGAAAACCTCAGTCACGGTTCCTAGACTACAAATATCTCAAACCATCCTTGGGATACATACTCCTCGAAACTGTAAAGTGAGTTCTGTAGCCGAATACGAGGGCCCATTTACCTAGAAACGACAAAAATAGCAGAGATGGGATAGGTGGGCCCATAACCGTTTCACATACCATCCGATCTAAGCCATCAAAAGCTAAGTGGGACACGTGTCGATCATCTAACTGTGCACGCCTGTCGAGGACATCGTATAAATGGAACCAACGAGATGTTCATTGTTTTACACAATTTTTAAATCAAACCTCCATTTTTACACACACAGCCGTACTCGTTACTCTTTCCCACGGAATCTCCTGACGCCAGGTTAGTACACCCCGCCACTTTATAAAACTTATTTAAAAAATGGGTAGGGACACAATACAACTCGAAACCGCCGTATCAACCATCTCCTCCGAATATCTATTGGAGTTTACCTCCGAGTATGGCATAGCAGAGGAGTTACATCCGGAATTGCCTAGTCCAGGGGACCGAATCGTGGATTTTCCGGAGGGTAAGGTTGGCGTTTACACCAGGTTTTTTGAGTTTGCCAACTTTCGGCTCCCCATATCACAATTTCTCTTTGATATACTTGGCCACTATCAAATTCATTTGTCACAACTATCCGTGATAGGTGCAGCCAAAGTTAGTCATTTCGAAATCAACTGTCGTGTCCTCCACATAATTCCTTCGCTTAATTTATTTCGTGTTTTTTATATTCCCTCGTTTAATTCGGGATGGATGTCATTTAGCAAGCGACCGGGAAAGAACACCCCACAGTGTTACACGAAACCCCTAGATTCCTTAAAGAATTGGAATAACCGATTTTTTTGGGTAGATGAGAGAGTGTTCCCCACCGTGGTGGATTGGCGTGTAAGTGCTCCGAAGGATGAGATGCCGGTAGCGGGTTCCTACTCCCCGGAGGATGTGGTGGTATTAAACACACGCCGCACTCCTATCCAAAAACAACCTGAGGCTTTGTTGTGCTTAGTAGGGTTGAGCCGGAGATACTTTCTTGGGGATGATGTATACCCCACGTTCCTTAACGACGATGACCGGGGTGGGTATTTGTAAACAACCTTTTACCCCTCGTATGTGCTTGAAAAATAAACTAACAAATGTGATTGCTTGTGTTGATGCAGAAATGGATTTGTTTAACCTGATCAGCGCCCCAAATCCGACTAAGGTTAAGACGGGAACCCGTCCCCGTGCGGCGCATGAGGTACCCCTATTGATTGCCACCGCCACTCGCGTGATAGCCATGGAAGATGCTATCGGGCTGTCCAGTTCTTCAGGGACACCGTCTACCGTGGAGAAGTCGCCCCTGGATTTTTCCAACGAGGATTCGCCCCGCCGAATCACTGAAAGTGACGGAACAGAAAACCAAGGCCAGGAGACTGTTGCCCCTGAAGTCCCTCCACAAGAAAACGTGCCAACCGTGGGGGTTACACCGGAAATTGGCCTTGAGAAGGAGGTTGCCGCCATGGGACCCCTTGTGAGTAAAAAGCGCCGTGAGAGGGGGGGCGATGGGGCAGATGCGAATGCACCTCCCAAAGTGCTTAGGAAAGACCATGCTGCCTTCCGCCCAACACAGAGTACCATTGGGGAGAGATCAACAAGGCTAGATACGGGCTCCACCTTATCCGCGCCAACTCTGCAGGAGACTCCTGCTGATGTGAGTGACCCGGACCCCTTGTCATACGCGAAGCCGCAGTCAATCCCTGAACGGGAGATTGCCCAGTAAGTGATTTGTCCCTTCTGTTATCTTTTTTTGTTGAGGTATGCTAACAGACCATATCAATCCAGGTCTTCCAAGGGAGCGACCGTTGCGGGGGACCCAGACTCCGAGAAGTCTACCTCTTTTACATCCTTTACAGGGTCGCCCAGCGGTATATATCAGCCAGGATGGGGCGTGACCAATAGTTGCCGTTTGGAAAGTCCGGATGTATGCCAGGACGTGGTGGACCATATAGTGCCGCCGGGGTACTTTTCGGAGCTGCGCCATTTGCGAAATGAGGATTTTTTGAACCAATATAACATGAATTTGGCGCGGCAGGTGGCTATGGGTTCCCAGCTTAGGCTAAGGTTCGAGCAAGAGGTCCGGCTACTGAAGAGAGCCACGGAAAAGGTAGCCAAGCGGGATCAAAGAATCCAGGCAAGGGAGGAGGAGATAAAGAAACTTGATCAGGAGATCCACTCCCTTAAATCTGCGGATACGGAAGTGCAGGGTCTCCGTAATCAAACGAAAAACCTGGAGGCCCTGTTAGAAGCCGAGGTGGATATGAAGAAGGCCGCGGAGGCTAAGAATGTAGAATTAGCCAAGGAGTTAGAGAGCCTCCGTGCCAAATTTTCAGATCTCCAAGTAAATAATACACAGCTGTCGCAGCAAGTGTCTTTTCTTCAAGCTCAAATCACAGGCTATGAGCGAATAAAGGCCGCCTTCGAAGAATTCAAGAGGTATGAGGATGATAAGGTTGAACAGCGGTGTGCAGAGATGGATGCTCGTCTGGACAAGCTAAGCATAGATTTTGATGAAGAGCTGTATCCACACATGTTGACGGCGATCGTGGGTCGCCACTGGCTTATTGGGCACGGCCTGCGCCTTGTCGTTTTGAAGTGCGTCGAGTCTCCAGAGATAAGGCAGGCATTTGCTGATGTTGTGTCTGCAGGGCTTACCAATGGTATGAGCGAAGGCCTGCAATATGGCATAGAGCACGAGAAAGCTGGCCGTGATCTAGGGGATGTTGAGGCGTATGACCCAGAAGCCAATGACAAGTTTGTCAAAGCCCTCCAAGACCTGAAAGACCTGAAATACCCTATAGTAGACCAACTAGAGAGGTTAAAGGATAGCCCCATTGATTTAATAATGGCCTCTCTCCCCTTAGTTGATTCGTGACCTCTGCCCGAGCTCTTCCCAACTAAAGATTCCTATATACCCTGAGGTATGCGATCCCAAAGACCCTTGGGCCATAAAAGAAGAGATATCATTGGAGGATGCCATTGCCGCGAATATAAGCCAGGCGGAGAAGAAAAAGAAATGCAGAGTGGTGTGTCACACACACGGTGTTGGTTCTGCTCACCATGCTAGGTCTGATGGTGTTGCTGTATCAGTTCCGACCGCTGCTCCTCAGGGTCTTGCCATTTTGCTCATGGATGCCGCCACACAGACAGAGGGATCTGAAGGCGAGGTTTCTCAGAGGTTGATTAGGTCTAAGTCTTTACCTCCTATGTTTAATTTGGAGTGGCCATAGTACTGCCTGTGGTACTTAGATAATTTTTGGCTTGTAATATATATACACGGATGTCCATAAATAACAATCCACGTTAACAGTTTTTGTAATGTACTATCAACTGTTTACAATTTGCACTTGTAGTGTCTTACATGCTCCGTGGGAGTCTTCTCTCCGTGGGAGTCTTCTCTCCGTGGGAGTCTTCTCTTATGCGCCTAACGTCGTAGGTGCACGTAGCATAAGGATACAGAATCCGTGGCCGCTGGGGTTGCAACCCTCTTACACGGCAAGCAATTATTAGGGTGCTTATCCTTTGAAATATCCAAAGACATTCATTAAGTTGATTGGTATGTGCTTAAATACACATACCTTTTTCCATTAAAAACGGACTTAAATGACCAAAAACAGACAAAAACTGCCA
>BQNB010143748.1:3016-16950 GCA_026074375.1 Tanacetum coccineum | reverse complement strand
AAACCGCCCTTAATCTCAACTTCATCTAAATTAGACTATATATTAATCCTCATTACGCTAGGCGACAAAATACCTTTTCAATCCTTTTACAGGCTTCTTTTGGCATGTTTGTGAAGCCCAACCGTCTGGCCCAACTCCATCTTCCCTTTTATTTGTTTACGAAAACACGTCTCTTGCTGGATAACATAACACGTAGCAAGATTGAGTGATACGTGTTCTCCGGTCTCCACACCTTCATCTTCTCACTCATCCCAAATCAAAATTATCAGCTCCACAAATTCAATTAGACACACACAATCCAATCTTTTAATTTTTGAAACACCCATTGATTTAATCTCTTGAAGCTTTTTTATTCCAGAATTGATGCAAGTTGTGATTGTGGCATGGTTGATATGAAGATGAATGCTTTTTGTAGTAATTTTTACTTCACATATGTAGTTTTTATAATTAAATAATAATTATTCATATTTGTTCATTGTGACCAATGTTTTTGCGTGTGCTTATAATGATTTGATCAAAGTTTTGATTTTTATTATAAATCAACATTAGGGTTTGATTATGTTTGTGTTTTTATGAATTGGATATTCTGAAATTTAGGCTTATGTTCATTTGAGTATGGTTTAATTTAAGCTCTTTTTTGGCTAATCTATTTTGAAAGTGAGGTTTAATGTCCTTGTGTGAAACCAAAGTGAATTGTGTTGGTTATAAGCAGGTGGTTTGGATGATTCACGTCGAACGGGTTTGAAGTTGCGGCGAAAAGTGAGCACGCATTCTTTTTGTTTTTGAAAGTTTCGTTGCATGATTTTTAATGTTGATTTGTTCAGCTTCAAAGTTTTGATTTTTATTGTAAATCAAAGTTTTGATGTTTTTGCGTGTTAAACCTGAAAACATGCTTCAATTTATTTCAAAAACCATAACTGGATTAAATGCGGAATTCTAGTCACACCATGCTTATTTTTTTTTAATATGTTTGATAAAACAAGTAATTACTTTTGCGAGCGATATCTATAGTTATTCTTGGCCTGCTGTAGATGAGCAGACCAAGTTATTGTAGTAAGCAAGTGCTTAAATTTTAGTCCATACTTACATATTTGGTTCATTAGTAGAGTACATATGGCTAACGACGAAATTCTTTGTTTTGTGTAGTCATCATTCGAGGACGTACTAAAATCACAGATGGATTGAGTATATGTAGACTCTTGATATTAGTAAACTCGGCCGTTGTAGGTGTTGTCGTCGTCTACATTCTGTTAAGGTTAGCCTCTCTTTCATGTATTTCTGATATGAATGCGAGTTCTCATTGTATTTACAAAGCGAGAAAGCAATATGGGAGATAATGTCACGAAGCAAAGTACATGGGGTGCTCTGATTATCTATTAAATAAGTTAGTTTATCACTGAGATAATATAACTTTCCTCATCTCAAACTTTCTATAAAAATGATTCAGGACTCTTTAGTCAAAACTCTTACGAAACAACACATGTGAATTGTTTACTTGAAAGATGAATTGTCAAGGTTTATTTTAATATATCGTTAGAATAATGGTTTTAGGCACATCCTTGGATAAAGGAAATGGGTCTGGAGAAATTATGGGACAATTATTTTGTGTTAAAGAAGGCTGCTTATAGCATTCTTATTGAAGCAGCGGTCCTGATGAGCCAATGGTGGTTTTTTTTCTTAAATGGTTAAACGAGCATGAAGTTATATGTCACACCCCGTCATAGGCGGAAACACGGGAATGCAACGTGATGATCAATCATAACACAAGATACAAAATAGAGAAAAACTAAGATGCATAAATGATAAGTGTCATGATGACCATCAACCTCAATACAACCTTGAGTGATGTCCCAAATCAAGAACACAACACATAGTCGTCAAATATTACAATCTTAAGCATCAATCCTCAAGAAATCAAATCCATAACATACTTCAAAAGCAAGACTTCTCAAACAAGATTCCTAGGATTCTCTAAAAGTATGCTACACACATCTCAACCTTAACGATCATTTTTTTCACCTGAAAATGATACTCGAAAACGTCAACAATAATGTTGGTAAGCTCGTAGGTTTGATTCAAAATCCAGTCGTTGTGCCAATATCTCAAACAGTTGGACAATGGTGCTATATGACAGTGAATATATGCAGAACAATCATAAACCCACGACTTAGCATCCTCGCTAATCATGTACCAAGACCTAGCACCCCCGCTAGTCTTATCACCAGCGTGTACCAACGCTCTTAGGGTCGCAACCCCGAATGACATACCACACCTAAAGCCTACTAGCTGGAGCTATATTTAGGGTGAAGAACCACACAGAAAGATCATACAGCATATCGTAACAACACATATTATTCACATAGCAGTCATAAGCACATCAATTGTCCCAAAAACAAAATCACATTTCGCACAGTTCAGAAAACAGTTCAAAACACATTTGAGTATCATTTTTTCCCTAACGAAAAAGATTTAAAAAGTGGGGCTACGAGAACTCACCTCAAGCAAAAGTCTCAATCAGCCAACACAATATCACACAAGCAAATGCAAAGACGTCCGAACACGACCTAGTCCAGTTAATGTCACATTTTAATCATTCATTTCCAAAACAGTTTTCAAGTATGATGCATAGAGGTTAGACGCATGTTGTACGGTTATCTTAAATGTTTTAGTGGTGTGATGATTGACAACTTAACTCCAAAAATAGCATACCTCCAACTCATACCTTAGTATAATATACTTACACTACTTAAGTAAAATAGTTAAGTAATATAAGTAAATTCTTATATATATATATATATAGATATATATATATATATACACACACACACACACACACACACACACACACACACACATATATATATATATATATATATATATATATATATATATATATTCCGATAAGTCTATTCGGTACACTTAGTTATCAAAAATAGACATTTATATTTATACGAAATGAAACGTTTATTTACGTTAAACATTTTAGAGAAGTTTCGAAAAACATGCATTTTTTGTTTTTTAGTCGACTTATTAAAATAATAAAATAATAATATTTTATTATTAAATCGAAAATCACGTTTGAAGTAAAAATTCTAAGTATAGACTTTTTACGAAATTTCGACATGACCGTACATTGATTCAACGTTTTTCCAAGTTTTTTTTAACCTAATTTCAAACAAATTTTCCGTTTATTTCACCATTTTTCAAAAAAATTACAAAGAATCCATGTTTCGCAATATTCACAAAAACGCATTTCCCAAACGACGTTCAAAGTAAAATTCATAAACATGTTTCACTTTCCAAAAGTCCGCCAAAACTCTCCAAAACAATTAGTTAACGCCTATTGGGCTTTAAGGCCCAATAAGGATTCATTACGGTTTTACATATCCAAAATACACTTTTAGCCCAATATCAAAATCCGATAATAGGTATAAGTTTAAAACAATATCTCAACCAAAATAATCCGGACCTCAATAAGCCACAATAAGCCATGGCTTATTGTGCTTATTAGGCCGTGAGCCCATAAGCTCCCAAAATAATCCATACGCCTTTAAAATAAGCTAATAAGCTATGACATATATTCGGCTATCACCATAAGCTACCAAAATAATCCACAAAAATACGATATACTAAAGTAATCACCAAAAACACTTTCCTCAAAAGTCTTAAAATTTTCGTGAGCTTATAAGCCCAAAATAAGCCCATTCGAGCCAAAAAAAATAAGCCAAATAAACCACAAACAAAATAAGCTATATAGCAAGCAAATGTTTTTCAACCATCACGACCACGATATCAAAACTACAAAACCCCTTTGTCCCTTTTTGAATTCGACGCAAATAAACACCCTTTTTCCATTCGTTTCGCTTTCAAGTTTAGATTTTTATTATGATCAACTTGTACAACTAACATCTATGCATCATTAACTATACAAAAGGACAAATTAAATTTAAATTTGAAAGGCTTACAAGAATGGTCTTCAAAATAAATTTTGACGCGAACCGGACAACCCAAACGTTGTTTTAATGAATACCCGAACACTAGAATCACCCTGGAAATACTCTAAACCACCATGTTTTTTTATCAAAGATTGAAAAAGTATGTGTTTGTGTGTGTGCTTTGGTCAAACGCAACCAAGAGAGAAAGAGAAGAGATATTTTTTTGTGATTTGCCAACTATGTAATTTCAAATGTGAAAAGGAATATTTGTATGTACCCACCATGGACACAAATGCTAAAATCATGCCTCCTTGTCTCCCCTTGTACTAGAACCCGTGACATATGGATCATAGGGGGTCTCGGGTCTTTCTTTTCGTGTCGGGATCACTTAAAAATCTAAACCTGATCGTAAAAATATTTTCGGAAGTTACTTAGCATTTTTATTCATCTTAAAAATACTTTTCCAATAACTTAGAGTATTTACTTGACATATTTTCACGCTTTATTTCCCCAAAAACTTATTTGGACATTTACGGACGTGTCGGGACTGGTTTTTCGGCATTTCTCAAAAGTTCACGGGTCAACCACCCGGAACATAAATAACATAATAATACACTCTAAAAATGATTATTATTTTACACATTATAACCATTAAATAATCTCAATTTCATAAATACTATTCACCGTCAACACGGTACTTTTTCTGACTAAACTGAAACGTTAAATAGAAATCAAAGGACTAAAATTGAATATTCAAACACAAATAGGGCTAAGGGTTACGAAATTGTTTACCCAACAAGTTTTCTAATTCGTAGAAAACTTACCCATGAGTGTTTAGTTGATGTTATGTTATTATGTGGGTAAAATATTTTTACGGGCTTCTAGTGTCATACCACAAAATACCCATAAATATAATGTGGGTTAATCCGTGGGATAATATTATTTACTATTAGTGTGAGGAATATTCTTGTACGGAATCTACCCATCATATTTACCATGATTTTAAATGAAAAAAAGGCAACATAACATATTTCTAAATAAAGCATGCCATATGAACCTACATAGTATTGTACGATTAATATAAGATCCCAAATAGAAGTACTAAAATAAAATTGTATTCATATAATAGCATGTCGCAAGTACAATGTATAATTTGATAAATAAAAAAGATCCACAACTATAACTTGTTAGTTCCAAAGCAGTATAGATGCATTAACAAGATAGGATATTCACGAGCCATTAATCTTGTAGGCTGGAGTGTTGAAGACACAATCTCTCCCTTGTGCCTTTTTACTTGTTAGTCTACATTCGGAACCATTCATCTTTGTTACAACCTGCACATGATATAGCTTTATATATTATAATAACCATTAAAGGACTACGAGGAACTTAAAATTCAATTACATAAGACCAAAGTATTGGAATTTACCAATAAATTTATTCGTTCTATAATGTATGCGATCTATTGATACAACAGTTTTAACCTTTAATCTTCTACCCTGCAAATTTTAGTTTATAGGGGATTATAATTCTATGTTTATTTCAGTTTTCCTACTCATAGATGTCTTTAAATTACAATTAGTATAAACATATGTAAACAAGATGTATATCGTACGCAAGAACGGTTCTATAAAATTTCGAACCAAAATGATTATATGATTATAATATGAGTGTTTAGAAAGACAACTATGGACATACCAATGTACACACCAATGGAGATTTGACACGCCTATTAATAATGGCTTCCTTCCTTTTACTAACATTGTGAAAAAATAAGATAACTTGTATTAGTCACAACAATCAAAAGTTTGACTCTAGTTATTTGAGTTCTTGGAGCCCCTAACTTTATTGCCTCTTTACGAAAAACAAAACATACATGATAGCAACATCAAAGGATCATTATGATGTTAGTAGCATGAATAAACTTACAAATTTCTAGATTTTAATTTAGAGAAGTGCTTGAGATAGATCAAAGTTGTACCTATTGTGTTAGAGATGTGACCAAACACACTCGGCAACAGGATGTTTTTGCCAGAAAATTTAGAGCGCTTGCAGAGATCCTAGGATTAATGAGATCCGATGGAATAGAGATCCAAAGATGCTACCTTGACTATTTGGAAGCCCTTGTCTCGCATTATAAGGCAGCAAGATCATCGAGGAAATCCCACTGGAGGATACGAAGGCATTAGGCGCTTCGAAGATTACCACGGAGATGGTAACATGGATGGATCGTTGGCTGCAAAAGAGAAAGGAAGAGTCGAGCATTTTGGAATTACCCTCAAGGAGGAAGAGGAAGGCAAGCACAAACTAATGCATACATCATACTGCCAATGAAGATTGAAACTTCAAGATGATCTCAGGAACAAGAAGATTGGAAGAAATCAAAGATTAACAGATTAGGGGGGAATATGTTGGACTTATAATCCATTAATCTTTGATAAAGGGGCTGCAGAATTTCTAGATGGGTCAAAAGCCCACAAACTGACCCATATGTCAGTTAGATAATTAGGACGGTTATATGTAAAGGGACATGTCGTTTGGTTCTTCCTGAACCATCACAACCCTTCATCACACCGATTTGTACTTTATATATAGGGTAGAAATTCTGTAAATCAATTGTAACCTTTCACTTTTATATATCAATATATTAGAAGGGTTCAACCCCAATCTCTTTTGTTCTTTATATTCTTGAATGTTGTTGTTGTTCATGATGCTTGTATGATCAATATACGATCCTGGAAACTCCCCCAACAGAACCTGTGAAATCATAACACTTGACAGTCTAGTTAACTGTAATCAAGAATCAAGATTAGAAATATAATTAAGTATTTTTATTTGTTATCACTCAATCATCATGACATTGTAATTAAAAGGGATAACTTTTTTCAATCAGTTCATCCATATATCGAAATTACATATCAGCCACCCATATATACATCATATTGAGTACTTCGTTAGTTCGTATATACAAAAACATGCTGGTTGACGAAAATGCTCTTTAGTTTTTTGACCGATAGCTAGATTACATTACAGAATACAAGCAACAAACTATATTTGTCTTTTGAAACACTCTTACGGTCAATTTCAACATAAGATGCACATTATGCTAAAGTTTATGTGCATGAAACTAAGGTATACGTACCTGATAGAAGAAATAACAAAATAAGCAAATAAGCAATACGGAAAGTGAGACAAGAAGGACAATCTCGTATTCTTGACTAGAATACGGTACACCAAAGTAGATGACAATAGAATAATTAAAATATTGGTGATTTGTCATTCACCACCGAAAAGGTGAACAAGATCGATCAAGTGTTGGTTAATTAAAAGTGTGAAAACGTTATCTTATTAGCATGCATGATGCGTGATATGTTGAACAAGATCGATCAAGTGTTGGTTAATCCCTCGAGTCTTGCCTATGCCACACTATAACGACTAGGTACTCTGCCTAGGAGGATTGTAAAACTTCGGTGTGCAATCCGTCGCACCAAGTTTTTGGCGCCGCTGCTGGGAAATAGTGTAGGTTTCGGATTCTATTTAGCTTAGGTCTACTCATTAGATTCCTATCAAGTCAGATTTTTATTTTCTTGTCACGTAGCTTTCCCGTAGTCTATCTTTTCTTCATTCCCTTTGTTTTTAAAAACCCTATTTTTTTATTTTGTAAATAAAGTTGTCATTTAAAATGTATAGTTATAGTTATTCTAATTTAGATAAAGTAAAATGGTTGGCTGAAACCCTGCAAAAAGGCTCTCTTTTTAGACCAGATAGCGAATCATATGCACTTTTGAGACCATATCAACGTTGGAAGAAAGCTCGCTATAAATAAGCTCTTAAAAAAAGTTACCAAATGCACCAAACTTTTTAGAAGAGCTCCCTAGCAATGACCCATAAGTTGGATGATATGATAAAATTTCCTACGAGTTATATAAGCCGAAATCAAATAAGCTCATAAGCCAAAACAAACACCCCCTTAGCAAAAGTGATAACTTCAAACTGAAAGTATTTGTTGGTTGAGACAAGGCCAAATGAAAAATAACAAGAATGTAGGACCGAGCAAAACTAATCGAAAACCAAACCGACCAAAACCGAACCGACCATTTTCGGTACGGTTTTGTATATTTATGGTTTTCGGTTTCGGTTTTGCTCGGTTCAGTTTCGAGTTAAAACAAAGAAAAATATGCTAAACTATCTATTCGGTTCGGTTTTGCTCGGTTCGGCTCGGTTTCAGTTTGGTTTTTTTCGATTAGGTTCGGTTTTGAACCGATCAGCCCTTCAAGAATGTAAGCAAATGGATATGTTGTATATCTGGGAAAAAATCTTGTTTCCCCGAAATGGAAAAAATAATATGTTATACCAAGGTCTTTAATGAAGCAGAATTGTGTAGTGTAACTTGTGAAGTGATTTAAATAATGAGAGTATGTGTACAGGGACGAACTCACATGGGAGTCGGGTGTGGCATGGGCCACACCCGATTTAAAGTCACGAAGTGTAGTTTTTTTATAAAATATATCTTTTTTGTTCACGTGCAACTCTTAATTTTACCTAATAAATTCTTTATCAGGCAACATTAATACTTATAATAATAAGAAAAATAATCATGCAACTCTTTCTCAAAAATCATGAATCCGTCTTTGTATGTGCATATCTTAAAGTGCAAGTTTCTATACATGTAGAAATGAGTTGTGATAATTGTAGTGCAATTTAAATTGTTGCTAATTTTATATTGTATGAGAAGATTAAAATTAAACACTTTGAAATAAAAAAATTTCCTCAGAGATAAGATGATTGGCGGTGTCATTAAAATTGTGAAAATTAAGCCTGAGGAAAATGTAATAGATCTATTTACAAACGGTTTAAGTGTGATTAACACATAAGTTTCGTGATTTACAAAGGATATCCAGGCTCAACTTAAGGGATGATATTGAAATAAATAAGCATGGAGACTCAAAATGTATATTTTGGAGAGTTGTTTTGTATTGTGTATTGTGTATTGTGTTTTGTGTTTTTGTTTGTCTTTAGCCAGTTTGAGAAAGTTAAAGGGCGAAGAATGTATAAGATTTGCTAGATTAATCTTTCTAGTCATGCATAGTTGATATCTATAATACATATTAAGCATTTTGACCTTTTAAAATTGGGTTTTTCTAACTTGTGCCCCGGCACATTTAAGGTGGGGACACAGACTGTGTGTCACAGCCTGATTGGCCAGCAGTTATTTTTATTAATCATTATCAAGCCTCACAAATAACTGCTGGCCAATCAGGTTGTGACACACAGTCTGATGTCCCCACCTTAACATGTGCCCCTGGGGCACATGTTAGAAAAACCTTTTAAAATTAAAAAGATTGAATTTTCAAGTTACAATAATCTATGCATAGTGTACAAACATTGATAATTAAAATTGACAATTACAATCATTTATGCATAGTGTACAAACATAATTAAACTTAACAATTACAAACATAATTAATATTATTAATACTCCTAATTAAAATACCTCATTACATAAATGTACAAACGTATCTACACATTATACAATCATGAAAAGCATATATGCATATTACAAAATGATTAATATAATTAATACTCCTAATTAAAATACCTCATTACATAAATGTACAACCATTTTTATACATTTTACAACTATTATATACCACATTTTACAATCATGCGTACATGTCTTTTTACTACCTTTTTTTTTATCCTTGCAAGCCCAATCACCACCTTTTATATTTTCCTTCCAAGCCCAATCCAGCCCATTTTTATCTACTTATCTACAATGTAAAATCCCGTCAAATCAGTTCCTTGTCCGCTTTAACTTTGTCATTACTGTAAATAAGGCACAAGGACGCACAATCCCAAATGTTGGCGTTTATCTGTCAGATTCAGTATTCTCTCATGGTCAACTTTATGTGGCGTTGTCGAGAGGGATCTCACGCGAAAACACCAAGGTGTTAGTGAAGCCTGCCAAAAAGTTCGATAAAGACAGAGTTTACACGTCAAACGTTGTGTATCGAGTAGAATACACATGTGTATAGAATTTCTAATATTTTAGCTATATAAGTGTAACTTATAGTCTCACCACTAAATGTATATTTTTTTTATTGTTACACTTTTTAAAATATTGTGATGCATTTGATTTACTACATTTTTTATGCCGAAACAATGGTCGGGTACCTATTAATTACGTAATTATCTGTATTCAACATGGAAAATATTAGTCGCCGAAGAATTTAGTTACAGGGTACTTACCGTCGCATCGCGCGAGTACATGCTAGTGCAATATAAAAAACAAAAGGTGTGATCTCATCGCGTTCGTGTTAAAAGTGTGTTTGGTTTGAATTTTTTAACTTTTGTAAAACAATTTTCTGCATGATGTCGGGTGCATGCGTTGAAACTTGTGCACAATCGTTCGATGTGTCAGATTCTTGATACTCCTGTTAAATAGTAAAAAGCTACGTGGCTGATGATAAGTCATGATATTTTGGACACTTTTTTTTATATTTTTAGATACTCATATACTACCAATGATAAGAGATATACAGATTTCAGTGTCTCTTTTTCTGTGTAAATAGAGAAGGACAAAATCAGGTCGATACAGGTAAAGAAACAATGTCAAAGTTTATGATCTCCGGTGATCATGACCAGAAAACCACTAATAATTTCTTATCACCTCGCCAGAGAACTGTCTTTGACGGTGGAGTTGGTAGAGAACCTTCAGCCATGAATATATTGAACTCAATGGGTCAATCAGTTTATATCTTCAATCTTGACGATCGCATTGTTTACTGGTGAGTAGGGGTGAGCACGGTCCAAGGACCGGACCGGACCTTGGACCTTCACCGAAAGTACCCAAAATGCCGGACCGAGGACCGGACCGGATACGGTTCGGTCCGGTCGGTCCGGTCCTACACGGCTTAATCTTCGGGTTTTTGGTCGGACTGGACCGGACCGACCGAACCAAAGACCGAATTGGTCCAAAACATCGGACCGCGGACCGGACCGAAATACCTTCGGTCCGGTCAACGGTCCGATATGCTCACCCTGCTGGTGAGTCGGTCATCACTTACATATTACACATTAAAAAAAAGATAATTATTAGTTTTTTTTACTTTTTAAAAACAGTTTTATTTATAATTAATCAATTATTTTTTAAAAGTTGTAATAATAATTTAAAAAAGGAGTAATATAATGAACTCGATGGAACTTTTTTAAATTAATAATTAATTTGAGGCATATTGGAAAAGAAATATAAACCATTAATTTAAGACGGGGATGGTGCAAGTACAACTAAGGTGGCGTTTGATGTTTGAAATCGACTTAATTGATTTAATATAAAAAAATTGAATTTTTTTAAATCATAAGAAAAATGTTTGCTTGTGACTTAATAAAAAAAGATGACTTAAAATATTACGAGTAAGTAATAAAAATGAGAGTGTCTACATTAAGTTATTTTTTAATTAAACACGACTTAATAATTTTTTTTAACAAACAAACCTCTTAGGCTAAGTCATGATTTTACTAGAGTAAGGATCAAATATGAAGAAAAAAAAAATGATAATCATGAGAAGAAATCACAACTTTTTTAAATGCGCTTATCTCACTTTAAAATTCTTTTCTATTTAAAATGTATGGCTATAAATCTTTTTTATTCTTATCATTTTAGTTTTTGTTCTCACTACATTCTTTCCCTTTAAGTTTATTAGAAAATAGTTGTTCAGTTACAAATTACAATAAAAACAATTTCAAGACAAAATGAAATGCATTAGTAATGATAACGTACAACTGAAAATGATTTTTCTAAAACAAATTGACTACCAGTGTTTGATTCAGTAGTTTTGGTTTCTGTGAGCCTGCTCTTCCAGTTCTTATGGTGCCTGGTATGTGGTTTTAGGTTTTTTGTGGCAGGTTAGTTCTTGAGGGTGATAATAGAGTTTGAAGTCTTGCTGGTTGGTTTGTGGAGTTTCATTGTATTTGTCTGCTTTCTAATTTTCGTGTGGTTTGCTTTACATGGGGTAGGGATGGCAATAAAACCCGTACCCGATGGGGACCCGATCCTCAAACTCAAATTGACTGGGAAATCCCCGAGTTGACCGGGGATGAGGATGGGGACGGGGAATCCCCGAATTATGAAACCGGGGATGGGGCGGGGACGGGGATAACATAAATCCCCGGCCCCGTACCCGACCACACGACCCCACTTTTTATGTGCAAATATTATATATATAACTATTGGTATGATTAATTATAGTGATACATGTATTCGTCTAAATTTAGTAAAGTATTGACAAAAATATTATACTTGAAGTATATTTGTATGTTATAGTCATATTAATGAATCGACTACTTTTAAAAATGTTCAGTGCTAACTATTATTATCCAACTAATATTTTTTTCCGAATACACAATTACGATCCATTATTATTTATAATGTATTGCGTTTTTTTAGTATTTACGATGCTTTATAATGTGAATGCATTTTTATTAATCAAAATATGTACAACGTATGCGTTCTAAGAAATTATGTAGGTCAATTCTTTATATTTTCGTTTAGTTGTGTAATTTTATGCTTAATTTATAAGGGCAAAAAATCCCTGAATCCCCGTGGGGATCCCCGATCCCCATTGGGGATGAGGATGGGGATGTAAATCGATTCCCCGATGGGGATGGGGACGGGGATGGGGATGAGGCTGAGAAACAGTGATGGAGATGGTAAGTACGATCCCCGAAATTCCCCGACCCATTGCCATCCCTACATGGGGGGCCTTTATTCTTGTTTATTTTTTTCTTCTAGTTCTCCTTCCTTGTGGTTCTGTCTTTGTCAGAATCATGTGGAGTTGGTTTGTTTTTTTGGGTCTCTAGAGCTTTAGGTATCGTAATACCAATAACACCAACACATCAGTTTTAACATCATAACACCAACACCTCAAAATAGCCCTGGTACCATAACACCATTAACATCACTTTTTAGGACCCACCAATTTTTATTTTTTCCAATTTATTAAACAAACATAATATTTAATTATTTACTAAAATTACATATTATAATAAAAAAATAAGAAAAAAAGAAATAAAAAAATGGAAATAAGCTGGACCACCTTATCTCTTCTTCATCATTCACTTTCTTCTTCACAAAAACACACACACAAACACGCACTGCACACACACACTGAATCAAAACACACACACACACACAATCAACACACACACACTAAAAACACAACATAAACACATACTCATTTAATTAAATCGAAAAAAAGAAAATAAGGTTGCAACGCGCGTTGGTGGGATGACGCCCAGCCTAACGCCGTGGCCCAACGCCGGATAGCGGTATGGTAACGCCACCAACGCGAATGCCACGTAGGCATAATGCGGGGGTGGGCGTTACCATACCCCGTGCTCTTAGGCTAGAAGTAATGGTCACCAAGCCTCACCATCCACTTCAGCGTCATCTCAGCGTCAACTCAGCTTTCTCTCTCTTCTCATCATACCTCACCACTCAAGTGTTTTGGTCATCATACCTCACCTTTCATTAAAATACTTATTTTATAAAAAATATATCCCACTAAATACCTCCACACACTCACATACCCAATAATAAATATTAAAAGAAAAAAAGAGGCACATTAACCGAAATGTCACTCGGTCACCAATCCATCTATTTTTTTTTACATCTAGCGCGTGAGTGAGATGAGGGTTTTGGGTCTGATGCATGAGGGGCCCACCTCACCTTGGTTGGTCACCCACCATTACCTTCAGCCTTAGGGTGCTCGGGGTCCCATGGGTTTTTTTTTCTTTCCGGCTTCCTTCTCTTTAATCGTCTTGTTTGGAGAGGGGGGAATGCCGTTGGTTTATATCGTTTTGTTTGTGGTTTTTATATATTGTTGCATTTCAAAAAAAAAGATAAAAGGATGTCGCATTATATATATATATATATATATATATATATATATATATATATATATATGTGTGTGTGTGTGTGTGTGTGTGTGTGTGTGTGTG